>JAOBAT010101968.1:0-15754 GCA_026413305.1 Hydrozoanthus tunicans
GACCTCGAGTCCTATTGTCTGTTCTCCCGTGACTCCTTGAGTCAAAAATGTCATAAAAACAAAAATAAAAACAAAACAAAAGACTGACACAAAAAACGTCTGCGAGGAGGCTATGGCACGCAGAATAGATATACAGTAAATTCCCGCGAGTAAGAACCTGTGTTTTTTCCAGTTAGGCTATATCCCATTCGGGCTCGAGGGATAATTGTTAAATAGCCAGGTTTTTCCATGCCCCTCAATGATTTCCATAAAATAGTTATTTTCAGAATATAAGAACCTGAATCCAAATTTTAGGCTAAATAGGTTCTTACTTAGAGGGGGCGTAACTGGGATTTACTGTATACAGATAGTCGTAATGCTTGAGTGCACCTGACGTCACAGCGCCTTGTTGGTTCCTTGAAAAAAGAAATTTTGACGGTTATGGCCGCTTCGTCAGTTGTCTTGAGCGTCTCTAGGTGAAAAACTGTTTAGTTTTAAAATTGGATAATGACGTAACGATTAAAACTAACTGGCCGCGCTTCTGTGGCGGCTTATACGGCATGGGGCCAACTTCAAGAATATTTTGAAATGAAAATGGCGGTTGCAACGATCAAGATCGCGGCGGTTCTCGAACAAAGAGAAAAACTCAAGCAACATTTGATGGTTTGGTCTTTTGCTTCTATATTAAACTCGAAACCAATGTATCCTACAGCCCGTGGGTGCACACCAAGAATAAGTTTGTGTTTACAATTATATAGTTTCTCTACTACACGCAAGCTTGAAAAGATTCCTTTAATCTGTACCTTTTTCACCATTTGCAGAATATTTTTAAGATGTTTGGCACTTTTTCTTTTATAAGTTTTGGTTTATTCGGATTTATGCAATGGCACGGGTTTGGGAGGAGAGGAGCCAATAGTAATTTAAATAAGACCTGTTAGTGTTACGTTAAGCAAAAAAATGAGAACAGCGCAAACGTTCGAAGCTTTTATTTCAGTAATAGTTCTATCTAAACAAAATTAAATAATATTTTTTTAATTAAAGCAACTCCATAAGTTCATATTTCGAAACATATATAAATACTTTAGCTTTGCCATACAAAAATCGTAAAACAAAAATCTTTTTAGTGACGTGTTTAATATAATATTTTGTTTTCTCTTTTTAATTTTATACTTCATTTCTTCTCAGCTGTCAGTTTTAGTGTAGCTGCTTGTTGTTGCGACTTTATTTTGTTCCTGTCTTTCGGCCCCTGCGTCATCATGCAACATTGTCACTGGCGTCTCTTGAAAGGCGAAAATTGAAGGAGGCTGCTATCAATAATTCGGGAGACTGAGCGTTCTTGAACAAATAATAATTTGGATTTTGGCCAGAGACAAAGATTAAATATTAATTCAGTTAGATAACCGTAAATTTATTATGAAAGCTTAAATCAACGTTACGTGTTTTCCAGAGTTTGCTTGCGACAACAATTGCTGTCTTTTCGCTACACTGTTTGACCTTGGCTGAACTGCTTCGATCTAGCGGATGCCATGGAGCGAGCTATTACCCTTGCGGACAATTATTCGAGTTCACTATTAACATGAACTAGTGTAAACTCGCCGGAGCCGCTGTCTTTTGCTGGTAAGCTCGTTTTTAGCTTAAGTTGACACAATATTCATCCTGCGCGTCACAGCTGAGAACTGACTTTCTAAAGTTCCCTCCCTTTAACTCGTTTAACAGCCCCCACCGTAAAGACCAATACTTTCTAACACTTTTTTCTTAGCTCGCAGTACCGTGTTAAGTTATATGATGCACGTATCCGTCATTTGTTTTGTATTACAAAAACCGCAATTTTTCCACAAAGCCCGTCGCTGAGGTTTGCAAAATTTTGAGAAACTGAAGAAACATCGAGCTTAAGATGACATTCCGATTTACAACCATTGCAATGTTATCTCTTTCACAGTTTTGGTTTCTGTTGCTACAAGTTGCTAACGGTAGGTTTAGACTGCCTGTTAGGATGACTTGTGTAGTTAGATAAATTATGCATAAAAAAGAAAATGTGAAAGTTTAGTCAACTGATTCTTTTTTTTCGCCTTTGCAACAGCCTCGCATGGTGCTGGCGGTGAGCACTGCAATTTAATCACAACCATGCAGTTTTTACGAGATCTCTTCCTGAATGATTGAAACTATGGCTGCAAGATTCATAATACTGATGCAAATTGTTTTTCTCCAGAGTAATACATGTTAGATTCAAGAACATTCTAGCCTGAATAATCAGTCATTCTAGAAATAAGCCGGGCGTGTGTGGCATGAACAGAACACAAAAAAAGCTTACTGATATCGAGTTGGTTATACAGTGTAGTTTTTTAATTGCTTTTGCCTGGTGGATTTTTATGTAAGAAGTCTGAAAAAAAGTTTGCAAAAGATTGTTATAGCGAAAAAAACCCAAGATTTATGGTTTATCTTTGTAGAAGCATATCAATGTAGATTTTTGTGTTAGATTCTTGTCGGAAATATATGTGAAACAGTACTTTAGTCTTTAATAAAAAATAGCAAGTTTTAATGTCGACATGTTTACTGAAAATATTTTAACCTTGTGTCTTTCATTTATTTTAAACAAATTTCATTAAAATCGAGACAATGCTTTTGAAAATATTCTAGTGCACACCATAGTTAATTATCTAACAAAAACTTTAAGTTTGTTTTAAAAGAGTTGAAACCGTGTCTACAAGGTGTTTAATTTGGCCGAATAATTTGTTCCACATACAGTACATGAATAAAATTTTCCGCATTATTTGTTGGTACTTGATGTGTTTTGGCAGTTGTATATAAAAGGCCTCGATATCTACTGCTTTCATTTACATTACATAGATTTTCGTGAGTAAACGTTATTGAAATACGTGTTGAAAAACGCTCAATAGTGTGGAAGGGTGTCGCACCTGAACAAATTGTTTGTGGACCTTTGAGAGCCTCGTTCTCATTCTTCGTTTTTCAACTTCGCATAAATTTTTTTGCCACTGAATACATTATTCATAATTAGCTCCCTCATGTAGTCATGATGGTTGGAAGAACGCACTCTATGGGAATTTAGCAAGGAAATGCACGTTGGTTTATTGATTGTATTTCACTGGATAGCCATATGTTGCAGCCAAGGTAAGGCAAAGTTGGTTCCCATTAGTGTTTTGGTGTTTGTTGGTTGTTTTGTGAAAAGCACTGATTTGCGCGTGCGGCTGTCGGAGTGACACTGTGGCATATTAGATGCTCTTAACAAGCCAACAGTGCTCATTAAATGTCTATTCCTCATGCTTATATTTGCCTAGAGTATGACTAACATTGCTTATGAACATCTCAAGACTTTAATATGAAAAGCTTCTCTCTCTAATAAGTCCACTGGAATTTAGACTACAAATAGAAATTAAGAAGTCAAGTGTACAGTAAAACGGAACTCTAAGTCCTTACGTCGTATGATATATCATGAATGGAAGCCCTTGATGGTTAAAAGACAGTTTACTTCTATCCGTTTAACTATGACGAACAAGTTAACGAATTTTACATCAATGCTCTTTTTAGGTTTGTTAAAGTACAGGAGAAAACAGCCGGTTTTGCCTGGTAAACTAGCCGTTAATTCTTGCTTAATCGATTTCAATGTGTTATCAAGTACTACACGATCTCTCTCGACAAAAGAGACGACGGAAGAACTTAAAAAGCCAGTTGTTGCTTGTGTTATGTCATGTTCGTGAGACAGTTTAAAATCTAACTCAACGTGGTGAAAATCAAATGGTGTTTCCTTTTAGTTCGTCTAAGAGTATCGTATCAAAACACTGCAACACAGGATGATGTATCTTGAATATTTTAACGGAAGACGTGAAGTAGTCATGGAATTATTTTAATGAGGATTAGGAATTTGCTACTTTTCGCAATTTTTAAAATCATCATAATGGAAATATTAGTTTTCAGGTGATTGTAGATTGAAATGAGCAGCTTTGCGCCTTTGTTTTTTTGTGGTAGACAGGCGGCTGTAAACAGATCGGGGAAAACAGCCCTGTTTTTGTGTCGCAAACAACAACACTCGCGGTTAGCTTACGTTGTGCGGAGGTCAAATCAAGCATGATTTGTTCCGCGTGAGGGCATTAATTTCCAAACAATAAAATCTCGCTGCAGGGAACGCTTTTGACGCGGCTTTCGCTACCTTTCCCACGCTCTTGGCCATTTTCTTGTTGTTCATACGTAGAATGTCTTACCGGTAAGTTTATAGTTTCGCCGTTTGACTTAATGTCCCCACGCGCGAGCTTATTACCCTCGCTAGCTTTGCCTTTGACTCGTGCAAATTGAACGATATAAAAACGATAGTTTCATCTACACAGTAAGTCAAGTTGAAATTGCACATGGTAAAGTACATTACTGTAAGTTTATATATGCCAAAGTTTTCTAAAATTGTTTACAAAACAATATGGTAACTGACCGCAAATGCCTTTTAGTTTTATCGATTACGAAATAATCAAATTTTGAAGATTCCGCGTAACGAGTTAGAGAAGAGGATTTAAAAAACTTTGAAAAAGCTACATTTGCTTTGATGAAAACACCTGGCAGTTGGATACAAAAGGACACAAATATGGCTTTAATTTCATATCTTTTAATTTGCAAGTGAAAGAATGTGCGCGGGTGGGCTAACTATCTAGCGCCCTTTACAGCCGCCCGGGTTAAAACAATAGAAGCGTGATACTATTGTGTTGTACCATGTGCAATGGCGTCTAGTGTATGTGCCCAGCCTCTTAAACAGCAGTTCAGATAATGGAGAGTTCTCTGTTAGTGTTGTGCTCATTTTATTGTAGCCACCTGCATTTTTTCGAAATAATGCTTGTGATCAACGAAAGAGAGATTTACAGCAACATTTGATTTCTAATAGTATACACCATTTTGTGCAGGTTGTATTGGCCAGTCCGGAATAACGACTGAACTCTAGATTTCTATTTCATTATAACTAGGTAATTATTGCTTTTTACTCATTAATTGTAGAGTCAATTATCATCAAAGTCTTTAATGAATCACTTTATGTTTGTTTTTCTCAACTAAGGGCTCTACTGAATGAGGTCAAACTTTGCACATGTAGACTCAATAATACTTTATCACTATGGTGACACTGATATGGCGTTGATTGGCATACTAGGCAAACTTAATTGGTACAAGTTTTTTTGAAAATGGATGAAACACAAGTTTACAGCTTTGAGAGACAATTGAGATGACTCTGATGATGATCTCTCCAGACAGATCTATAGGAACAAACTGATACACTTCAACCAAGGACGAGGACCATTTTATTGGAGATTTTTCTTGAGTTTTTTTTACTTTGCATGTTATGGGCTGGGCTGGACATAAGTTGAAGAGGCTAATGCAAAAATTATAATAAAGTATAAACAGCGGCGAAACCCTGCAACTTTTGTATCCTGTAAACCATTCATGTCTGTGGTTGGACAACTCTGACTATTGGACCTCTAAACTTGTCTGTGTATGACTGACATGCCACGAAGTTCCTCAAACATTTTTTCCAGTACTGACATCAGAAATCGCGAAAAATATGCTTATTCTAGACTAAGTACATGAATATTGAGAAATAGATTAATTGTTTGATGAATCATGGCAATACTTTCATTCACAGATCACAGAAATAAATTCTTTCATTCACGAATCACAGGAATTGTATATTAGTGTTCACGGTTCATGGAAAACCCCCTTTCCAACTCTCTTTCTAGCTCTAATAATTTTTTACCAAAAGCTTTTATTAAAAATCTTTCTGTCAGTCTTTCTTGTTGCATTCCAGGTTCATAGATAATTTTTTGTTACATTTCTTCTTGATATCAAGGAGTTGACTTTAATTTACACCACTTTGTTTAAAACTTTGTCTTCATTATCAATGAATTTATGCACAAATGGTAATTTTTTATAATAATACTTAAATCAAACTGTTAATGTCATGTTTAGCCATAGTTTGTGTAGGGAAGGTGTCTGAGTAAAGTGTGGGGTAATAGCAGTTTGGTATGTTTTGGGTTATTATATCAGGTGTTTTAAACTTTTTATTATTGTTTAGTACTAAATGTTAATGATTACTCTTTCCTAGAGCAAGGACTCCAACTTTTACCTCATATAATGAAGGTATGTTCACTGCTTAACCTAATTTTTTTTTAAATTTTTTTGAAGGAAAGTACCAGCTTGTGCAGTCAACTGCCTAGTCACGTTTCAAAATTATAGCTAATCTACTAATAATTAGACAATTCTGTGCTTCTGCTGTCTGTTGATTTACCTTTTTATCTTGGTTTGTGACTTTTTGAAGAAATGTTAATATAAAGAACTGGAAAAATGGTATTCTGTAAATCTTTTATATGCTAGATTATTTTTTACAGAAGTTATAATTCCCCTTTAGGTTTTTTTACTGACAATGCCTTGTGTTAGCAACTTGTTTGATGTTTTACATGTCTGTTAATAAATTATTATCATCTCTTTCAAAATTATATTACTAATTGTAGTTACTTATGAGGGTTTTTTCTTTTGTGTTTAATTAGGAAACTTTCCTGGAAAGTAATAAAGCTCACCGACAGAGAAGAGGTATAAATAATGTTGTTTTTATATGTTGACACAATGTTAACACTGTTTAAATACCACCATCAAATACTTGAATTGTTCACCAAGTTCTGCTTCCATTAAAGGAACAACGCACTGACTTGGAATCTTGACTGGGTTCTATTGAGAGTTGATTTCATGTTAGCCAAACATGAAATTAAATTTATGTTATAGAGTGGTAAATCAGACTGTATCTTATAAACCCAGAAGTTATGTTTGTTGTTACTGACCAGAATATATAACAGCATTAAAACCTTTTGCTATCATTTCTGTCCATATTTTTTTTTCTGAAATGTTTTAAATGTCCTCAATCTTGGTCCCTTGTGCTTCTATCACACCATGAGGGGCTTTGTTGTGGAAGCAGTCAACCTTTCGAATCAACAAAAAAACATATAGGTCATTTATTTAGTTCTAATATAATAAATTGGACAAAAGAAACAAAGAACCCTGTTCAGTTGCTGTAACTGCAAATTAAAGTGAGTTCAAATGTTACATCACTTGAGAAACTGATCGAAAAACTAACTTCCTCAACTGATAACTCTTTTGATTTCATACTAAAAAAAAACGTTGAAAGGCTCAAGAGGGTCATTAGCAAAAAAAACAGACTGCAAATCTTTATCACGTGCAGTCATCATATACTCCTCACACTTGTTTGTTTCAGTGATCAAACACGTTTGAAGTAGACTAGTACTTAGTATCCTAAAACTAGACATTGACCCTATAACTGCATTAAAATTGCCTTAACTCTCAATAAACTCCAAACATTTATTCACATCTAAAAGACTGTAACTGCAGAACTCTTCTTTTCTATCAAAGCCTTTTTAGAGTATTTTTATAACGTACAGTAATTATTGTACAAATTATGTTTTTAGAATGAAAAATTCCTATTGCATATATTTTATGTCTGTTAAATCAGCAATGAAATACTGTATATTTAATGTTGAAATGAAAATTTAACTGGTACTTTGCAGTTTTAAAAGCATTTTAGGTTGACTTTTAATGAATATTCAGTTAAGAGTCAACTGTGACTAACTTATTGCAAATTTCAAAGAAGCCTATTTAATCTTTTAAGTCAAAATAAAATTAGTTGACACAAAGCTCGGGACTTGTATGTATCATACTTTTTGGCATAAGTATGATCAGAGGTGACAAAATTCTTTTTTTGCATTCAATCTAGATTATTTTTATACCTTGTGATTTTTTTAAGAAAATTGCATTTACTGCTACTGTTTTCAGTGTTTTCACAGTTAATAAAGTTTCCTAACTACATACAATGCTTTATAAAAAATATTGTTTAACTGTAAAACAATTAAGAACCATTTAGAACAATCATAGCTTTTAGAACTAGTATAATTGTATTTGTTTCAAAAAGAATACTGGAAACAAAGCTGATTCTCATAACGACTGAATAAGTACCTAAAGCAGTTGAGAAATAATTGTTTGGAAGGGGAAGAAATAAAGTGTAAATGTGTAATGATTGATTGACTGTTAATGTTTTTGTAGAACATGTGAACAGTCTCAGTAATTTATCCTGCTTTGTCATCAATGTTAAGAATCCCTGCAGTCTTAATGATGTCATGCAGTAACTATTTATAAATATTGCATATATTTGAATACATTTGCATTCAAAACATGGGAACATTCCAATGTAGATTAGTTCTTTAATTGCATGGATCAAATTATAAAATGTTGCCTTCAAGAATCAGTAGCTCTATTAAACTTCTCTGCAATTTAGTCTTATTCAAGTGAGAGTGCCTCTTTTACTCCCAATTTAGGTTGAATTTAGAACTAGCAAGTCAGAAAATTAATTATTCTTTGTGAAATATTCCCACGGTCAGTAGTCCATTGTAATCCAATATCAGACTTGTTGTGTGCAAGAATTCAATTGTTGTCACACAAAACACAGTCTGACATTATAATCCATCCACCAATGGACAGTGATGTGGGCAAGCCAGGGCAAAGATTTGACCTTTCTGTTGAAAACATTTTGAGAATGCCTGAAGTGATAACAATTGCTTGCTTCTAGCACATGCAGTCATATCTTCTATGGATTCACACTGTTGTAATTTGATTGAAATTAGTGCTTATGCCAGCTTCAAACAAACAAGTGAAACTGCTTTACAATCAGTTTTAGCATTTTCTGTTTATTTAAAGCATTCTAACACCAAGTTTTGGTTCAGATGTCATTGATATAATAGGCAAAGTGAAAGTGAAGTGCCCATATCATATGTACCTTGGTTATAGTTTGTGGTTCTTTGGCCTTGATGTTGGAAAGGAGATTGTATATATGAGCAATGGCAAGTCACTTCAATGGTAAATTCAGGGATATTCTAGAGGTTTTACTTTTACAGACTTGACTGTGCAGAACATTTTGAACAATATAATTTTTTCAAGCATGATTTGGTAACAACAGCTAGACATTAATTATTGGTAGTAAAAACCTTAACTGTGCATTTTGTGGGTAATTTGACTTTAGTCTGTTGCAGCCCCAACCTTAAAAAGGCAAAGATTTTGAAGTTGATTATGCCAAGCCAAATGCACTCACCCCATCTGTGTACTTTATGTTTAGACAATGTTTTACCATGAAGCTTATTGACGATGTCAAAACTTATTGAGTTATTGGTGAATATTTTAGAAAGCTGCATATAGTTTCAATCCAAAGTTTGAAATCAACAGAGCTTGCAAATTAGTTTGTAGAAGAATTTAGGGGTTTATAACCGGTTAATGGAGGTTCTCATGAAAAGATGCTGCAAGTTTACTTTTTTATTAGAAGAGTAGGAATGACATTTACTCCATTAATGTTACTTAACCTAAAACAGTGTTAATTCTAGTTTGGACTGAAGTGGTTATCATAGATATAATTATATTTGTATTACGAGAAATGAGTCTGTAATCAAGCACATAATTTTATATATATGAAATATAGTTTTTGCACTTGTAATGTCTATAATCTAGTCCGTTGCCAGTTTTGTACATGAAAACAATTCGGTTTACAAAACCTATCACTACATATATATATATACAATTTAACATTTTATTTGACACTTCATACATGTATGTGCTAAAGCAGCAGCTAAAATAAGCTCAAAGATGTTGTGAGATATGATATTATAGATGTTTTATAATGTAATTTTTCTTAGATACTGGTTGTTATGACATTGATGGCAAAAAGGTGTCAAGTGGCAGATACTTCATTCCAGAGAGAGATGCCTGTTTACACTGCAAGTGCACAAATGGGTTACCACAGGCATGTGTTCTTGCTAAGTGTGCCAAACCAACATGTAAAGATTACCAGAGCATACCTGGAAAATGTTGTGCCTATACTTGTCCTTCAGGTAAGGAGGGTTGTCAGTTTTCATAGTTCACCATGCAGGCCTCTCAATGAGTAAAATGCAATGAGTGCGCACAGCACTTTGCACGCCCCTCCGGGCCCAGGCATATTATAGTGTGCTGTGATGGAGAGGTTCTTTTTTTGCAGTAAAGAATCAAAGTACATTAATTTTCATGACTAATGGAATTAAACAACCATACTAAGAATATGCCTTTTTGGAGAGTTTCAGTAATCTAGCTGACAAAGATTTCTTCATAACTTGATTCTTCATGGGATGTTTCTTGACTAGGGCTCTCAAGAGCTGAAACATATATGAAAACACTCAAGACTGAGCAAAAACACCACCCTTCCAATTGTGTGGTCAATAGTTACGGAGTTTTAACACTAGATTGCTGGAAAAATATGTAAATTTATTCTTGCAAAAACTTTTTCAAAACTGCTTGATTTCTTTCTTAAATGTTTTTCTTTTCCATTTTTAGAAACAACCACAACAGCTCAACTGGCAGTTATTATAAGTTTATCAGTTGGGCTCTTACTGTTAGTTGGCCTTCTTATGGTTGTCATTTACTGGAACAAAAAAAGGAAAAGAAATGAAAATCAAAGTAACACACATGAAAGACACAACGTCCGAAGAAATGGTAGGTATTTTTTGTATACAGTTCAGAAAATTAAAATTAATTTTTGAAATAATTAAATATTGTTATTTAATACTGTTGTTATTTAATAATTGTAGTAATGTTTTTCTTGTTACTATTTTGTTTTAGTGATCTTTAATTTTTGCTTATTAATGCTGTGAGCTGTTGTTCCATTTTTGTTCTGGCTTATTGTTCCCCTCTTCTCCAAAATATAAATTTAATTGTTCCGAAACTTAGATATCATGTTTTTCTTTGAATTAAAGTGTTTAGTCAGTTCAGTAAAACACAGATAATTCTGATAGAAAACAGTTCCTGTAATCTGTACCCACATTTTGAAGATTATTAATGTGCTGCCTACTTGTACATACATTATTTATTGTATTATCCATGGTGCTACCTATTGCATACAATCCATTTCAGTTCATAAAACCACTGTAAATTTCATTTCATATTTTGATTTGTGTCTACTTTTTGTAGTTTAAGTGATCTGAATATATGTTTCAAAATTATTTCCAATTTGAGAAGAGATTGTGACCTTGTCTTAAATCAACTTTTCAGGTCCACTTAACAACAGGCTGCGAACAATACCTGAAGATAGTGATGGGTTTGACCTGCCACCCCCCTACACCCCAGGCCACGGGCAGACCCCAAGAAAAATTGTTACTGTGGTAACAACACGTCCACCAAATGAACCACCTCCTCCTTATGACATTGGTAGGGAAGCTACAGAAGTATGACAAAGCAAGAGTTTTAATCTGGCATCTCAATCTTGGCATTCTCTGCTAGCATTATGCTTGTGTCATGGTGTGATATAACGGCCTATTGCAACCACCACTGTATGCCTGGCAGTTGGATCAGAATATGTTCCAATAATTTTACTTGAACCAGAAAACCACAGGGTGTGTTTTGAAGCAAAGTTTTTGCAAGGACAGTGGACACAAGAAGTGACTAACTGCAGTTAAAAAGCACCAAAACAAAAGAAGAATTTGGTTCTTTAGTGTAAAGAACATATTTATACACTGTGTTCAAACACGAAGTTGTCATTAAGGATGATGATTAAACTTCAATTGATATATGGAGCTTTAACATGTACTAGTATCATATACAGAACCAGAGCCACTATTGGTTTTCAACTAAGAAAACCTATCAGTTGAAAGGACTCGTGACTTCAGATACAGTGAGCCTTTATCCTCGAGAATACCATATATATGAAATGAATACAAGTTAATCTGATTGCCTAATCTAAAGAAACAACAACCTCATTCCCAGAGTTCCCTCATACCTGCCCTTCAAGGGGAAAGAGAGAGACCCTGGAAAACACTGGATGCATATATTCCCAAGAAAAAAAATACAGGATAAGTATTGCAAAGTATTGACATAAAACTGCTGACTTGATGGCCCCTTCCTCCATGTCATCTTTTGTAATCTCCCAGAATCAGAGAGTTAATGACTGGCAGCATTTTTCAGTATCCTTCTCTCTTTCGTTGTTGGGTATGAGATAACCCTGGAAACAAGGTTGAAAAAACAGTACTTTGGATTTAATCATAGGTCAGATACTGAGTGTCCCATTCCTGAATTGATGTACATATTTTTTTACTGTACCAACAGTTATTATAAAAGGTACTGACTCAGAAGGAACAGTAACATTAAATTGTAACACAACATCAATTAGATTTTTAAATTTACCACAAATTATGTACAATAATTTATAAACATATGTAGTTCTAGCTGTTGCTTAGTTGCAGACAATTTTTTTATAAGAAGATATAAAAGATTTAGTTTGTATAGCAGTTCATGTCTATAGGATTCCTGATCTTTATTAGTTTGTACCCTGTAAAACACAATTATTGGAACCAAACTTAGTTAATGGTTTATTATTTGTAATAAACAAACACTGATTTCTGTATTTTTTTTTTGTACAGTGTTTATCAAGTTAGGCTAGAATTTTTTAAGTTTTTCTTGACAGTTAGAACCATTGGTATGGAACTAGTAAAATATGGTATGGTTTAGAAAAAAAACCCCAACCATTGAAGGTTTGTGTATTGCCTCCCTACTAAACATTTTTAGTTTCATAGCATTAAACTTTGAATACTCTGCAAAACAGCTGTAAGCATTTATTTGATCATTGTAAGTGCAGACAACCGACATATCTCAGACTAAACTACTTAACATCAAATGCAATTTGTTAAGGGTATATGTACATAACTTCCAATTCATTGATTTTGTTGTTTTAATTTTAACTACCA
The DNA here is from genome assembly GCA_026413305.1 of Hydrozoanthus tunicans. Lineage (NCBI taxonomy): Eukaryota > Metazoa > Cnidaria > Anthozoa > Zoantharia > Hydrozoanthidae > Hydrozoanthus > Hydrozoanthus tunicans. Next base: position 12,783 of record JAOBAT010101968.1, read on the forward strand.
GAATATAGACTTGTTTTGATTTTTTTTTTCTTTTTTTAGTTTGCCAGTGTGTGTTCTCCCGGAATCTTTATTTAATTTTAGCTTCTAAGGAGTAAATACTTTCATAATAAATTGATTGAAAATTTATAATGTTGTGTTTTGTTATTTCTTATGCTTGTCAAGTTTGCCATATTGGGATGCTGTGCGTTCTTTGATATGCTTTCATACATTTTAAAATATATTTAAAAATCCTCATTTCTGTTTAACGTTAATAACAAAAATCGATATCCATACAATAGTTCCCCGAACACAAATTAAGACTGAATTCAATAACTCTAAATTAAATTTTATCTAAACCCATTTGTGAAGACCAAAAGCCAGGAGATTGGCCAATTCAGTATAAGATCAAGCTGCCTTATACTTATAGCAAATAAATGATATTGAAGCCGTGATTTATATTTTCTCAACTTGTTCAATTTTAATACAAGTTCTGTTCTGCAGTGACAAAATATTCAGATTTTCTTACTAGAACTAGCTCCGATAATCAGTGGAAATTGTTTTGAAATACAACGTTATTATGATCGGATGCAAATTCGTTCGCAAACTTGTTTATATGAATATTACTTAAAAGTGAAACAAAGGCGAATCTCAAACACTAGGACTCGGATACAGATCGATTGACCCAAACGTCCAAGCCACCAAATAAGCTGTTTTCTGCACTAACGTAAACAATTTATCAATTACTGCTTAAGAAAAAGTTATTCAACAAAAAGATATATTACAAAAGTTTCCAGATACCACAATTTTAGCTATTATTCAAGATAGTGATTAACTAGTGTTTTCCATGAGCGGATAAGGAAAGCACTTAGAGTATGTTTGCACCGAGCGCAAAAAACTACAATATATAACGAAACACTTTTTCCGTACAAACTAGAATGTAGTTACCCGTTTCCTGTAATTATAAACACTAACAGTGACATTAGTTTGACACACGAATAACTTACACTTTGCCTTTGGACAAAAAAAGAAGTCAATGACACTACTGTCACTAGTATAGATAATGAAAAACTTGCTCGAGACAAACTAAGATACTATGGTCAATGCTCTTTTCAAACTAAAGGGGGTATGTTGTCAGTACTATAGTTAAACAGTTATCTTTAAACTATGAAAAACAAAATACAAAACAAACCTACTTACTCGGGCAAAACTGCACCTTTGCATGCCAAGTATTGTTGACAACTCAACAACACGTATGGGTCCGCGGTCTTACAAATGGACAGTAAATAGATCTGATTGGTTGAAAATGTTAATCGCGCGCTCTGATTGGACAACACCAGTAACAGCGCGCGCGAAAGCAGTCGAACCGGACCTTACTAGGACGTTTTTATACTTTCCTTTAAGAAATCCCATTGACCCTCTATGATACGTACAACGAACACAGTCTTGGCCCTCGGGAGCAAAACGGAATACAAACAGTAACCTCTTAGTGTTTATTGACGGACCGGCCCAGGAACCAGGTGTCAATAAACGATGCCTCATTCAAAAAATTGGACTGAGTTGAGTCCAATTCGGTTTGTAATCACCCCGGCGGAACCGGCGCGGTACTCCCTATATTGGGATGGTAGGTATGACCGGGGTAAAAATTGCCAGTCCGTTATTTTTTAGGAATTGTTAAAAGAAATCCTGTGTTAAACCAAGAGCCAGGTATTTTTTAGGGTTTTAAAACGTGAAGCTATTGAACTGCTTTCAGTTCCGTGTTCGGCAAACGTTCGAACTGAACAGGTCACAGGTCCTTCGGCGAACATCAAGTTCGTTCGGCTCAGTACGAGGGGACTTCACGCCACCCCGCTTAGCTACCCAGGGCAAACTTTCAGATTTCAATTGGTATTTTTTAGAGTAATTTTAAAATCGAGAGGTGTTTTTTAGGGTGGAAAGTTTTTATCCCTTGGTAATTTTTAGGGTATTTCGGGGACTTTTCCGACGGTCATCCCTACCTTTTGACCCCGAAGTACCCCCCTCGGGGGATAATCACGACACAAAATCTTGTTATTAATTTAACATAACCATTACAACTTCCGAAAAACGAAAAAGTGCAATTTTTTATTTGAAATCTTCAGTAGAAATTACAATTTTGAAAATGCAGCATTTTACGTAAAAATCACAGTGGTATGTACTGTACCATTTATTTTCCTGTCGGTGTGCTGTTGCCCATAACTCCGTAAGTTATTATTAAAAGACAGTCACCGTTTGACTGTATAAAGTATATACTCTTTATTATGTTCCTTCATATGTGATACTACATCAAGTCCTTTAACTGTAACATTAATGGCGAAGAACTGAAGAGGTCCGAAGGACGAAACCGGTATTTTTAAGCAAAACTCTGGTAATTTAAGTGTGTGAAAAGCTACAAATTGAGTTGCAGAGCAACAAACCTCCATCAACAATGAGTCACCGTTTGGTACATCTGTAAACTGTTGCTACACTTTTATTATTACACAGTTAGTTACGTTCTTATATGAAATTGTATTTCGTTAGACACTCCTGAAGGCAATTCTAGTTGAGATGGTGTTTCGTTTCGTTCCAAAATTTGCCATTAAGTAAGTGCGGCTTGTTACTTAGACTGTACAAGGTAAAACATTACTTGAAACAAAAACCCATAAACTGAGCAAGACACCACGTTTGGGTTTGATTTTAACTTCATTTAACATCATTCTAACCTGTCAGTGGGTCTTCAAAGTGACGTCATCATAGTGACCTCTCTAACACGAACACTTGCGGTATTTTGTTGTCCCTTCGGTGTCCGTATTAAAGAGATTCGACTGCCAGTATAAACAAGAACTGACATTTTTAGCCCCTAAAAACACGGCGGCCATACGTACCACCCCATGGCCGTGGCCCAATAACTAGGGAGTATCTCCCTTCCCCTCCCCCCCTTGAAGAAGCTTTCTTCCATGTCGACGTAATTGTCCGCGCGAGGCATCGTGATCTCCAAA
>JAOBAT010101979.1:0-15101 GCA_026413305.1 Hydrozoanthus tunicans
CCCCCCTCCCCCCCCCCCCCCCTCCGTACTACCAAGGCTAATGGTAAATGGGTAGCTTTTGTACACATCATATTTCAGTTTGAATTTCATTAATACATTTTATTGACATATTGATAGTTACATGTATTTAATCTTTCATTTGATAAAACGTTTAATAATGTCGTTAAATATCGATCGGCACGTTTCTCTGCCGTCTCTCTTCATTACGCGTTGAACCGCGAAACTCTCGTTCATTAACCATTGTTGGGAACTTATCCAGATTCCGTTTAAACATTGGAGCCTACAACAACAAAAATAAACGTGTTAGATCGTTTAAGTTGAATGCTAATATCATAAGATATTTCTACAATTACTTAATTTTTCCGGCCAAGGCTTTATGGTCTGAACAAGCTCAATTTGAGAAATATATAAGTTATCTCTTTTCTGAAGCATATTGGTTCAGCGGTCAGCCTTGTGATATCCCCATACGGGGCGGTAATCGAGGAATGGTTTGCCGGAATAGAATTAAAGTTCTAATTATTTACGCGTAGTCTGCAATTTAAAAATGGGATATCGCGAACTGAACGTGCTTGCCACTATTATGCTGCCAACACACACAAATTAGTATATGGAATTGATCATGAGCCGGTGCCATTGAATGACATTGCATATTTGTCATAAATAGAAATATGACTAATGATAAAACACAATTTTGATTGACTAACGAGTTACAAAAAGTTTCTTAACTACTTTAAACATTGTAGTTAAACCCGGTTGAAGTTTCGTTTGAGCAACGAACAGACTCTTAATTTCCGTGTGCTTTTAAACCTTCTCATGCTGAAAGCCTTACACTGTTTGCCCGTTTTCTTCCAATGTTGAAATGGTTTGAGTTTCCAGCCACGAAGATCTTCGACGCTATGTTACTTATTAGAAAAAAGCAAAAGGCAATCGCTACTCCTTTCATTTCTCACACCTTCCAAAGTAGCTGTGTAATATATTGACAGACTTCGTATAGAAGGGCTTTATATAGCTGCTGATCTCAGCTGGGCGTTACTTAAAGCTCTTACGCGATAGACAGTCCCCCGCTAAGCCGATGAAATGTTCTCAGATATAGCCACATAAGTTAACAAGTTTTACCAAAATGTTTTTGATTTCCTACCCATTATTTGTGCATCGTACAGAGTAGAATGAAACTCCTTATCTTATCAATAAGATAGCTGAAAATCTCCCGTCTATTTCTCTCCCTCAAAACTTTTTGATTTTTTTGGTAGAACAACACCTGTTGCTCTTTGTCTCTCCAGAGCCACTCACCCCCGCGACTTAATATCAAGAATTATTCCTTTTGTTTTAAGTCTGTTATTTGTCTGCTTAACTTCTTTACTGAGCCCGCCGTTCAGTCGATCACTTCAGGTAACGTGGTGACCTGTTGCTCTTTTTCGCTCCATAGAAGGAGGAAAAGTAGATAAATAATTCTGTTATTTATCTGCTAAATTTCTTCATTGAACGCGCCATTTAGTCAACTACATCATGTAATTCATTGTCAGCACATGGATTTTGTTAGGTAAATTTTAAAAACCTTCTTTTTGTCCATTATAAGAGTAAAAACGTGACTTTGGTTGTTTTTGTTCTCAGTTAGTTTGAAATGTCATGCTCACCTTGGAATCAAGTTTTAACCAATTCTTATATCTTTGTCTCTTTTATCTTTTGTATACTATTTAGTAATAATTTCTATTCGTTTTATGCTAATTCCACTTTTAACCTCAATTGTAATTAGGTTTTACTCATTTTACCTGACGAAGGTAATAGAATCATTTGCCGAAAGCTCATAACCCTTTTTAGCTTTTATCAGTGAACGTTTTTCTATATTTTAGCTGGCAACAATAGATCAATGTTTTGCAAATTTTACTTCCGCGGAGATTAGATAGGGACTAAGAGCTTCTTAGCTTCAGGAAATCACAAAAAAAGCAAGCTGGTGCGACTTTCATGGTTATTATAACTTAAAAACCTCACAGACTGTTCACGTACTAGATCTTTGATTAAAGTATAATTGACGCTATTTTTATAACAACAACATTTTACGAACAACGAGGCTAAAATTCGTCCAAATTTAATAACTAGCCGCGGCCCGGGCTCTGTTAGTAATGTTGTTTAAATACACGCTTTTTTATAATAACAACTCTATAAGAACAACGAGGCTCAGATTGGCCAAAATTTAAGAATAAGTTAAGAACAAGCTGAGGCTCGGGGCTCGATTGAGCATTTTTTTTTCTCAGTTAGTTTTATCATTATCATTGCTTCAAATTAAACACTACCCTGAAGGTTGGTCCTTACAATAGTTGTAAACACGCATACGGCATACTGTATCTTCATAGGGAAATCGGCGAGCTATTGTAGTAAAAGAATGATCAACGCAAAATAACAAAAAACTTCATTTTAATAACCGTGTTATTGATAATTAATACAATGTCCAGAGTAAATGTGTTGCAGTTTTTTTTCGATTTAAACCACACATAGAAATAAGAACAAATTAAGAACAATTTGAAGCTCAAATCGCCAAATATACTGGTTCTTATGTAAAAAAAGAGTGTATTTATTGGGCTTCGATTCGCAGCTTTGATCCTGCATGAGAATTAAGATAATCACTAGAAATTAAAAAGACTCAGCGAGCCAAAGATAAACGTGATCTGTGAGGATGAATTGATCAAAAACCACACCTGCCCGAGCAATTCGTTTCCAATACAACTATGCATAGTTTTTTTCTATTTAAACCACACATAGAAAAAAAACAACTTAAGAACAATTTGAGGCTCAAATCGCCAAAAAATTAAGAATGAGCCTCGGCTAAATTTACTGGTTCTTATGAAAGCGCGTAGGAAATTATAACATAGTTCAAACTTTCAGTATTTTAGTCCCAATTGAAAGACGGTGCATGTCACGGAAACAGCCAACCAGTCTGGTAAGATGGTGCCAAATCGAGTGCATGATGCAGCTATGAATTACATGCATTTTTTATTTATAAGAGCAAGTAAACTTGGCCGAAGCTCATTGTTCTAAACTTTTTGGCGATTAGAGCCTCGAAGTTTCTTAAATTGCTCTTATTTCTATGGGTGGTTTAAATTGAATGAAAATAAGCCAAGTGGATGTTGCTGCAATACATGATTTTGGAAAACGAAGTATAACTTCAGGGGAAATATACGTGTACGGCATATAATTTGAAGCAATGACTGATAATGAACCCGATTTAATTTTTTTGGGCATTCTTGACAAAAATTGAAGCTTAGTAATATTTTAAAAATTAGCTATCGAACCTGAGCCTTAGATTGTCCTTAAATTGTTCTTAGATTTTTGACTGTATTAATCTGAGCCTGGTTGTTCTCATAAAGTTGTTATACTGAAAATATCGTAATTGTATGAGTGTACAACGCTTTGCCGGACACAGCAACAGGTGGCATATTGGCTTAAGTAACTGGTACACTAGCTGTTTGACGTACCAGTGAAAATTAATTACTACTACCTAAAAAATTTTTTACATACTCGCTTTTTCTTACAAGTACCAGTAAATTTTGCCGAGGCTCATTGTTTTTATTCTTTTGGCGATTTGCAATTTGAGCTTCAAATAGTACTTAGATTTTTCTTATTTCATGTGATGTTTAAAATCGAATACAAACTTAGCCTAATGTATATGGCAAGACTTGTATTAGAATAAAAATGGTATATAAATAACTATAACTTCTTAGCAAGCATACGTGTACACACTTTTTTTTGTAAGAACAACTTCATAAGAACAACGAGGCTCAGATTGGCCAAAATTTAAGAACAAGTTAAGAACGAGCTGAGGCTCGGGCTTGATAACTATTTTGGAACTTTACCGAGCTTCGACATTTAACTTATAGCGCTAGCAATACAGAAATGGTTTGCAGTTTCTCTCTTTCAATAAGTTATTGCTTCAAATTATTCGCAGTACACGTATGTCTACTTGCCCCGAAGTTAGTCCTTACAATTTGTTTTCCAATACATGTATTGCAATAACTTGAGCTTAGTTGTATTCGATTTAAACCACACTTAGAAATAAGAACAATTTAAGAACATTTTGAGGCTCAAATCGCCGAAAAATTAATAACAATGTGCCTCTTAAAAATTTATTGGTTCTTATAAAAAAAAGCGTGTATAGCGCGTATAACTTGAAGCCATAAAAATGGTTAAAAAAAGGAAAAGCTGAGAATCATTTCTTACATCTGTTTTGTTAAGTTAAAGATCGAAAATCAGTGAAGTTAATTTGTGAAATAAATAGTTATCGAGCCCGAACATCAGTTTGTTATTGAACTGTTCTTCTAAAATTTCAGCCAATTTGAGCCTCGTCTTTCTTATAAAGTTGAACTTTGTTATACAAAAAGAGCGTGTATTTTAGGATTTCAGTCTAGAATGTTTCTCAAATTTTCGAGACAAATTATAAACAGTAAGGCTATTTGAAATTCACATAATTTTGTGTTGATGTTCTTGTTAGTTTACCACGTGGAATCAAATCATTATATTGTATTTACACCGAACAGCGCCCCCACCACTTCAAAAGAGCAGTTAACGAGTTTTTTTTTTAAAGATCACACTGTTGACAAGCTCTTGGCTTTATTTTACTTGTAGTGTTTCCGGCTGCGGCCGGCGCCCCAAGTCGCGACGTATTTTCAGTATACTTTTTCTTTCAGTATATTAAGAACACACTTAATAAGAACAGTGAGGCTCAAATTGCCCGAAAAATAAAAACAAAATAAGGCTGAAATGAAAACTTGAAAAAAATTAAAAAAAAGAAGAAAAAACAGCAAAGTGAACGCAAAAAGAAAAAATAGCAAAATGAGCGTGGCAAGCAGTCATCACATTTTAAATAAGTTTGGTTACTTTGTATGTGTTAATTTATTGTATGATATGAAGTCGATTTTCAACCATCAAGAAAAAAATATATTGCAGTTAAGAACAAAATAAAGTCCCTTTAAAGCTTGTTTTTACTCTTTAGATTGAAATCGTTGTCACCTATGAAGTCAGAATTCGAACAACCGAAAAAAAAATTCCGCATCTATTAAAGTATGTTTTTTTAATCAAAACAAGAACACACGCTCGTGGCTCCTTTACCGGCCCGAGTAAAAAGATTGGAATGATCGAACAGGCCGGGGACTGGTAACCTGTGACGTTGCAGCAGAGAGTTAGGTGTATTTTGTTAAAAAAATCTTTTATATTTAAAAAGATAAGAACATTTTTATTTCAAGCAATTTCAAGGGAATAATTCATTGATTAAAGTTATAACAATATGACTAGCAAGAATCCATATTGTTTTGAGATTTTTCGCAAATATGTTTTTGCAGGCCTACTGCTTCATCGGGCCTTTTTGTTGAAGTGGTAATTGTTGGACTATATTATAAGACCTACGAATTAGAGAAGAGTTTCACATCCTTTGGGACAAGGCCCCACTCAGGTCAAGCACTTCAATCTGTTCAATATCAAGCTTGCACTTCAACATGCTGTATTGTGTACTTACTATAATTTTATTATTTAAGTATCAGTTACAATATATTCTTCCTATACATATAGTTTAACAATTACGAAGTTCAATATTGACGAAGGCAGAAGACACTGTCGGTACATGTTTGCAAAAAAAAAAATTAAAGTTGTCGTTAATGCGTTAAAAAATCTTGACAAGCCTGCTACTTAGTTATTCGTTTGGGAGCATTTTTCCAGTTCCTCTAACGAAGTTAACGTTGTTAAAGAAGCATTTTAAATATTACCGAGTAGTTCTAAGCAGATTTGTGAGCTGTGAGCGCGCCGACAGTAAACGATCACTGAGTATTTAACTGCTGAAAGGTTAGACCATGCATATATGCGCCAGTTCATTTGGGGTGCGTCCGTCCATCGCAACAATCCTCCCCCCCTCCCCCCACGCGGCCTACCAAGACTAATACAAAGGTAAGTGTGTAGTTTTTGCAATAACCGAACTTAAGTTTGAGTTTCATTAATGTATTTAATTGATAAAATGATATTCTGACTGTACTTTATCACTCATTAAGGAATACAGCGTTAGTAATGCCGTTAAATATCGACAGGCGCGTTTCTCTGCCGACTCTCTTCATCACGCATCGAACCATGAAACTCTCGTTGTTTTACTTTTGACACCAGGTCACGCAGATTCCGTGTAGATAATTAATCCTGTATAAAAGAAAAAAAAACACATCAAGGTATTTTAGGTAATTTCTAAACTACCCCTAGGTTTCACAAACTTAACAAGCTTAAAAAGAATTATTAGAAATGCGCTCTCTCTATTTTGAGGCCCATTGTTTCTCATTGGCTCAGCGGCCAGGCTTGTGATTCTCCTCTACACGGACCGGCTGAGCAAGAACCCATGACCGGTTAACCGAGATAGAATTGAGTGAGTTACTTGTAAGTTCCGCAACTTTCAAATAAATTTTATTGCTCTTGCTTCTTAAAAACGTGGGTGTTGTTCACACTTTTGAATTTCAAAATCAATTTAGAAAAAGATATAAGTGGATAACAGAACCCACAACACTTGTCGACAAAGAGTAGGGAGATCCCGGTGTTTTAGTCTGTCTCTTCTACAAACTAAGGGCAACTTTTAACTCATATAAATGTGAGCCGTATAGAGCGGACTATCTAAGACCCTCAATACCACAGGCAACTGTAAATTATTGTAAACGCATTGAGGCAATGCATAATGCGTACCAAGAACTAATTATTATTAGAAAATTGGTCGTTCAACAAAAAAGTGGACCGCCTGTGGGGGAGGGGAAGGGGGGGGGGGGGGGTGTTGCGGGCACAACAATCGCACCCCGCCCCCTTCCTCCCTATACGGGCCTGCACACGTGTTTAATAAGGCGTTGGAACCGGTTTGTACTTCCGCAGAGATATTAGGCCGAGTAAAAAGGTAGATTAAATCATCTAAAGCATGTAACATTTTGAACTTTGAAATCAATACGTGTTAATATACGTTAGATCTAAAGACTTCCCTTTCAAACTCGCTTTGTATCAACAGCCAAACTTTGTTATCTTTCTAAATTTCTAAATTACATTTTGCTGCACAGTTGGCAAACAGCTTAATCAGTCTAGGCCGACTGTGCGGGGGATGATACACTACAGGACAAATGAGCACGTCCGTTCTGAACGGAGAAATTTCTTGGTGTTTTATATGCATTTAATCATTTGTAATTTAGTGCCATTTGGATGACAGCACATGCCATAGAAACAGTTAATAAGTCTAAGATTTCAAATGGCACCAAATCGAGTGCATTTGCGGCTATGAAACAAGAGTTCAAGTTTCCTTTCTAAACGACCCAGCGGACAGACGCAATAACGAACGGGATAAACTTGACAGTTTTCTTTAGCCGCGAGTATTGAAAATTGTTCGAGACAGAAACGAGGGGCTCGGCTTTTTGTGATTCTTTTTTTCATTGTTCTGGTTTTCCCATGGAGTTTTATTGTGTACAGCCATCAGCGCGCCATTGCTTTCAAAGAACAGTTAACGAGTATTTTCTTAAAAGATCACGCGATGTTGAAAAATATGGGTGGTGGTAGAATTTTATTTTATTTTTTTTGGAAGGGGGGGGGGGGAACAATGCAGAAAGTGTAACAGTTCGTGGTGCGCAATTGATTTAGACGAAAAACTAGTCAGTCCGACAAAAAATAGCATCGTCATCGGTTATTTTTGCAGAATACTCAATAGTATACAGTACGATCAACGGATATAAGGAATAACAGTGTTAGACTCTATTCATCTAGAAAGAGCGGTCAGTATTTGACCAGCAGGCTCGGCATTAACGGTTAATAACTATAAGTATTATAGTTAAAAACCTTAATTACGGGATGTTCAATTTGTGTACTAAATCTTCGACTAAAGTAGGGGAATTGCGTCATTGTTCACGAAAATCATTTCACATACGTATACAATTAACGTGTGGCTGTTTCTGTCTTCACCGGCCCATTATTGATAAAGTCGGTAAACTCCTATTAGGTGCCTCCTCAGTGTTTTAGTGCTATTCGACTCGGATATCTCATGTTGAACACACTGTCGCTATTTCAATTTATTACCGCACGCAAATGCATGGCCAGAACATAAAAACTATTTTTCGTTAGCTAAAAATATCAAAAACGCGAGTTGAGGGATTTATATCGGGTTGAAAATGTTCCATGTTATTTGTACATGTATGGCTTTTCCTCATGCTATCTGGTATTTCATTTCAATTTCACAGTTTTTAATTCCAACAGCCATCATATTTACGAATTTAAGTTGAGTTCATCTCGGAACCTGAATAGACAAGTAGACTCTGATAAAGGGAAGGGTTTTCGCTTTAGAAACTCAAAATGTTAATTCTAAGTTAAAAATGTCTTAGTTGTCTTCTAAACAACGTAATTTGTGTCATTTAGTGGTTGGACGCCTCGCTCTGTGCTTTAATGTGAAGCCTTTCCTTTTTTTTTCTCCAATCGTAAACCTTTCAGTCAGTATTCTGGTGCCATTTGGACGAAAGCACACGGCAGCAAACAGTTAAACAGTCAAAGATGGCGCCAAATCGAGTGCATGGAAGCTATTAATTTTAGTTTCTTGTAAATGTTTCCAGATACGACGCTTAGACACTTTAACAGATGGCAAAGCTTAGCACGTACTGGCGTAATACAATAGCTGTGTAAGTGATGATCAACTCATCCGTAATAAATACTCTCTTTTTTCTCTGTTTTTCTATGGTGTGAAAACGCACGCAGTAATCGTATGAACTGGCGGTTTCAACTGTTAATTGGCCAAGTTTAAGAGCCTCTTTACACGGAGCGAATTGTCCCGTCAATATCTCGGCTTGCTGGGACGATATTGAGCTGGCATTTACATGAAAAAAATGTCATCCCGCCTGGCCGAGACGAGTTCAACGTGGATAATTGTTTCGTGACGAGATCCCCGTTCGTGAAACGCAGTAAATTTTCTCCATGTTTGTAAGATTTGGAACAGAAATCCTTCCCCTTTTCGCTATCTTGCATTCTTCGCTGAATAAAACAGAAATAGTTACGTCACTTGTGTCAACAACTTTTAAATCTTGTCCGGCCTGGCCGAGGTATCTCGGCTATATGTCCTTTACATACACTAAAGTTGTCTCGAGATGGGAAACTCGGCAAGCCGCCATAGCCCGCCTACATGTAAACGAAAGGGCAAATTACAATAGGGACGCGAATTTGGCAAGCCGAAATGTCTCGGTTTGCCGGGAAAACTCGCTCCATGTAAAGAGGCCCTAAATGTTTTACTTTTTGTGAACTACATGTACAGTAAGTTAGTTTATGTGACTCTCTATGATAGCGTGCATTATATGTGGAGAGCTGTCAAACACTTAAGGGCTTTAGTTAACATCCAACTGCGATCAACATTGACAAAAACCCTTGAATACGAAAGTTCATGGACATAAGCGGATCTCATCCGAACGGTTTCAAAAATATGAAAACTGAAATGGCATTTGTTTTTTGTCTTCTACTGATAATGGGCAGTAACTGGAACAAATGCTATGGACATGGGGCTTCAAGTAATACAAATGGAAGAAAAAGAGCTACGCGCATTGTAAGTAAACATGGTTTTGATAAGAACAAAGATAATGATAAAAATCGTGGCTGATATGACTTAGAAATTAACAAAAAGATGAAAACTAACAAACTGGTAGATTATTTCTATACAATGAAGTTTTAATTATAATGAATTATACTATTCGTTTAGCAAAATCTAACAGGATTATCTAAAAGTAGAATAAAGAAAAAAAAAGCATTTTTATGACGGAAAAGTGCAAAACAAACCAAAACGACAAACTCCTGGAAAATTCTAGAAAATACGCTTGGTTTACCTTCAGGAATTCATCTTTATTTCGGAAGAGATATAAGGAGACACCAAACGTAAAATTACACTTCAATTAAGTACTTCATCGCCATTTTGCATGGCTAACTTGCGCGGAATTAAGGGCCGAAACAAAACGCTCACTCGATTAACGCTAAAGAACTGGTAACTAATGCCAGCTTGACAAACATAGAGTTAAATTGACTTTATGAATGGGCATTAGAACTCTATTAAACAGTCAAAAATATGTTCTAAATCTCTTTTGACCTTGCCTATTAAGAAATAATGAGTATATTTTCCATTTCCCGTAGGATTCATCATCTACACGGAATCTGGGTTATTTGAGAGAACTGGGAAGTTCAGCACACGAGGAGAAGAATTTCAAAAGACTGGGAAAAGTGCCGATTGATGTTTAAAATTGAACAAAAAGCGTGGCCATCAAATAACAGGAAACTTGTTATTGCATTACATCACGTATTGGATGAACAGTAAAATATAAATGAACCGTTGCCCTGTTAAAGTAGAGAAGCAAGCGAGAAATAAATTGTAAAGTTAAAACGGTACATTGTTGTAACGGAAGTAGCGCGGGTAGCGGGCCGGAGATCTGATGGGGTTCAAAGATCTGATTGGGGTCAGAGATCTGATGGGGGTCAGAGATCTGATTGGGGTCAGAGAACTGATGGGGGGCCGGACAACTGATGGGAACGGAGATCTGATGGGGGTCAGAGATCTGATTGGGGCCGGAGTTCCGATGCGGGTCGGAAATCTGATTGGGGCCGGAGTTCTGATGGGGGGCCGGAGATCTGATTGGGGTCGGAGATCTTAAGGGGGCCGGAGATCTGATGGGGGTCGGAAATCTGATTGGGGTCAAAGATTTGGCGGGGACTGGAGATCTGGCGGGGATCGGAGATCTGATGGGAGTCAGAGATCTGATTTGGGTCAGAGATTTGACGGGGATTGGAGATCTGGCGGGGATCGGAGATCTGATGGGGGTCAGAGATCTGATTGGGGTCAAAGATTTGACGGGGACTGGAGATCTGGCGGGGATCGGAGATCTGATGGGTGTCAGAGCTCTGATTGGGGTCAGTCAAAGATTTGACGAGGACTGGAGATCTGGTGGGGATGGGAGATCTGATGGGGGTCAGAGATCTAATTGGGGCCGGAGTTCTGATCGGGGTCGGAAATCTGATTGGGGCCGGAGTTCTGATGGGGGCACGAGATCTGATTGGGGTCGGAGATCTGATGGGGGTTGGAGATCTAATGGGGACCGGACATCTGATTGGGGTCGGAAATCTGATTGGGGTCGGAGATCTGATGGGGGCCGGAGTTCTGATGGGGGCCGGAGTTCTGATGGGGGCCTAGGGGCATGACGATGGCCGGCCATACTCTATCACTTTATTCAACGTTCGAAACATATCACTCTCTTCTACTCGTTTTCTCGGAGCTGGTATCAGAAGTCTGGAAATACTTTTTAGATAATTTCTTTACAAAATCCTTAGAGAGGTTTTTTTCATGTTTTTTCCCCAGGAAAAAAATACTCCGAAACCTTTCAACCCACCAGGAGAGCTTAACAAATCAACAATACCAATCTATTATTACGAATAGTCCTTCTTCTAAGATTTTTAACCTCCTGTTTCGTTTAAATACCAGATCGCCTGAACGAAGTAAGCAGAATAGCTTTGCCCAGCCGATCGTCAGGCCAAGAAATTTGGCGAATCTTTCTACATTACGGAGAACTCTAAAGAATTTAGGAATTTTTTAACTAATTATATATTCGCATGAATGTTGATTGGTTGCAATTGTAAAAAGGTACAATTCATTTTTTCACTGCAATGTTTTTTGATAAAGCACAGTCTGCCTATCTTTGTTAGTACCCAGTTACTTTGGTACCCGGTCGTTGTAGAAAAACAAAGTTACCTAAGATGATTGTCTTTAGAAAAACATCGCCTTTATGTCTATTGGTAAATTGGTCGACAATAATAAGTTTTTTAAAGACGACAAAATTCAGAGGAACGGCTAATGCCGTTTTTCAACTTATGGTGGCGACTCGTTGGTGTCCATGAACAAAAGAATTTTAATTTTTTCTTTTGTGTAGGACACCAATATGGAATCTTCGTCTTTTGTCTTTTGAGTCTCTAGGGAGTGCGTGAAAACCAAGAAAACTAGCATGCGCACTAAGAGCAACAGGCGCTGTCTTGAAACTATCAGAAAAGAAACTATAATAAATTCTATGGATAAAATGCGGCGGTTTTTTTATTGTGCAAAAACTGGTATGAGAGTTGGTATTGCTCAAATTGATCCAAAGGTTATGGATTGGCAACAGATTTGAATACAAACTTGCCGGAACAGTGACATTATCAGTCGAAAACAATAAAATTCAACATTTCGAGTTTTAACCATAAAAGATTTTGCCATTTTCTCACCGCTATTCCTCATTTAGCAAGGCCTACCCTCTGAAGTTATAAAAGTTAATTTTCATTTCATATGAACTTTAACGCTTATAGTCTTTTGCGCGTGTACTAACAGAAGAAACCGCTGTAAACGGCTCCTTTTCTTCAGCAGGTTTACATATGCTAGATTTTAACACTATTTAAGTTTTCAAGATTTTTTTAATAAAGCAAAGCAGTCTTATGCATATAAAAGTCCAATGAATGCTTGCATGGTTAAAAAACTACAACATGAACAGTAACTTTCAATTTTTCCATGCTTATGACTGTTCGCTTTCTATGGCACAGCCTATTTAGGTCCATAAATATATATATTTTATCAAAAATATTTGCCTTGACAGCAGTATCAATAACTTCATATAAAGCAACAAAACTTTTTTGAGTGTCAAAAAACGTTCATTCATCTGTGGTCACTTAAATTATGCACTTTCTCTGCAACATTGTCCACTCAGCGTCATTTTTATACCCTGTACGCTGAAACTTGAAAAATAACGTCTTTAAAATCAAACTGTTTCGGGCGCCATTAAGCCTGTGGAGAGAAATAAAACGATGGATTAAATACTGATTGGAAGACAAACCCCCGCGTTTTTACAATACCATTTTTACGGGCGAAAATCTTTATAACGAAACAGAGAACGTGAGAACGTTTACAATAGTTAACTAAGAAAACCAAAAAATAAAGAAGGGAAACACCCAGATGTTATTTATGTTACTAAAAGGCGGGAGTACATCCAAACTTTGGATAGTGAGGAAGTCGAAACAGATAACTACACATCTACTATTTCTAAACCAATCAAAATGCGCGTAGCCGAGCTGGCATATACTAATTATCATTATCCTATGGCGGCGCACAGTGTCGGAGCACACCAAAACTCATAACTTTATGTTGTTAAAACAGTTATTAGATTCTGTACTACCTTTAGTCGGCTTAGGCGCCGTTTGTGTTGCTATGAGACCACGCCTGCTGCTTCTCCGCCGATGGCCTCGGGAGATATTAGCTTGAAAGCAAAAGACTCTTTTCCAGTAACATAGGAAGACTGTGACGATTAGAATGATAGCGACGATAATAATAACAATAGCTCCTGTCAGGATGTCTTTTTTAGGATCTGTCCGCGGCAACTTTCTTGTTGATTTCGTTGGAGCTGTTACAACAAGAGTAAAACTCCATGAGATCTTCCTTAGTTTTAAGGACTCAAAAATGTTTTCTGCTTTAAAACAATTTGAGTACGTTAGATTAATGTACATATTTTCTTCTTAAACGGTTCGATAAGTTTTGCTTACCATCTTCGTTATATATAGTTTACCTTAATTGATCGATTTTTATTATCAACATATCTTGCTCAAGTGCTGTAAGTCTAAGGAAAAGTTTATGTTCTTGATAAAGACTCTAACTGAATTAAAATCTGCTTTGTGTTTTGTATCGTTGTCGGCACAATGGCCGAGCGGTTAGCGTGTTTGACTCGTAATCCTAAGGTTGCGAGTTCGAGCCCCGGTCAGACCACTGTGTTGTGTCCTAGAGCAAGACACTTCACCCGACTTGTTCAAGTCGACTCTGCAGCTGTACGTATAAATGAGTACCAGTTCTGCTGGGAACTAACCTGCGTTTGGTTATTGTCTACTCCAGGGAGGGTTAAAGGCTCTTGTCCACTTAACACAACGGGAACCGGAGATAGGCAACGGTTAATGGGTTACGCGCTTTTTTTTTTTTTTATAAGAACAACGAGGCTCAGATTGACCAAAATTTAAGAACAATTTAAGAACACTGAGCTGAGGCTCGGGGCTCGATTGAGCAATTTTTTAGCTTTACAAAACGAATCAGGGGATAAATTGATCAAGAATACACCCGCCAAGTAATCCCTTTCCGAAATACATGTGTTGCAGTACTTACCTTAGACTCAATTTTTTTGCGGTTTAAACCACACATAAAAATAAGAACAAATTAAGAACAATTTTAGGCACAAACCGTCAAAAAATTAAGAACAATGAGCCTTGGCCAAATTTACTGGTTCATATAAAAAAAGCGTGTACTTAGCTCGAGAAAGGATTCAGATTTTGTGTTTCTTATACTGTAAGCATTTTAAGACTTTTTCCGCGCTGTGATCTATCGGTAAACATATAAGCCATAATCTTACTCAAGACGTTCACACTTTAAATTTTCCAAGAGCAAAAAAGTAAAAGTAAAAACGAACCGGTATTGCTGTGGAGCGGTGGACTTGAAGGCTGCCTTAGTGGTAACTCTGTCGGTAGATTTTAAGCACAACGTATCTTCAACTTGGCTACATTTCTGACTTTCAGCAAATCTTTCAGGACAGCTGGAACATTGCCGACATCGATCAATATAACTGCTTGTGTTTGAGAACGTTCCCTTTGCAGAAAGAAAAGAAAAACGCGATTCTTATTAAATCTTGAAGTTCCATATGAGTCTGCGCGAGCTGCAAAAGCAAACTAGTATAGGTCTGAATAAGTGAGCCACTATATTGGATCTGAGTTTTTATTGGCCTCAAATACCCTGCATCCTGCATTGGCTGTGAATTTCCGTTTAGACTTTTAATATTTTGTATGACGCGCATTTGAACATACAATTGAGGTCTGAACATATCCCATACGGATATCAGTGTACCCTGTAATGGGATTTAGATATCCCCTATGGGATCTGGGTTTCCCTTTTGGAATCTGAGCACATGGGATCTTAGCCTGCGAAGCGTCTCTTGAGGGGACTGGGGCTTGGGCCCTCGAGGGACTGGGGAAGGCAGTCCCTCGAGAGCCCAAGCCCCAGTCCCCTCAAGAGACGCTACGCAGGCTAATGGGATCTGGGTATCCCG
>JAOBAT010101990.1:0-15749 GCA_026413305.1 Hydrozoanthus tunicans
CACGCGCAATCGCTACTCGTAGGCTATCACTAATAGCCTATGAGTAGCGTAGCCAATCAGAATGCAGCACTCATGATTGACCACTAGTATGATCTTACTAAAAAAGCTTATACGAGATGGTCCTCCTCGATCGAAACGGTAGTAAATTATGAGATTATAATGAAAATGTCATGATATAGTTAAAATATACTTTATCCTATAAACTGAAAAACTGTTTTAATCAAATAAGACAACAAACAACAACACTATAACACTGAAAGAGAGGAGTAAATACTGTGTATTGGCAATAAATTAATATATTATCTTAAATGTCGGAAAGATTGATTTTAAGTTTCTTCATGAAGGAAGATAAAATGTTGTTGGTAACGATGAAAGTTCTGACTCGTGTACAAGTTAAATACGCTTTCATAGTAGATACTATGCATGAATATTAATAGCGACGATTGAAATACTCAAACAGCGCTAATAGCCTCGTTTTGAAAGTTTAGCTCAGGAACGAGGCCAGTTGCACTAAACAAAATATCATTCAAATCGCCGCCATTTAAACACGATAATGAAGTATAAAAGGGCTGAGCCCAGGAGTTTCACACGTTCAGTTGCCAATCATCCGTCTATAAAGGTCCGTGCTCTCAGCCAGCTGTGGCGCGCTTTTTGATTCGCGTTATATTTCCATCTAAATTAGTTTCGCAATTTCAAAATAAGCAAACATTCTACAGTTGTGTATAGCTCATTCTTTCTTCTGACTCGGCTGATTTTAATTTCATTAGTGTTACAACTATGAATTTTAATTCCTGAATCGAAGTTTTACCGAATGAAATAACGAAAAAAATGCGGCTCGGCTCGGTCTCGATCGACGTTGTTTGCCTAATTTAGTCTTGCAAAGCACGCTAATTTCGAATTGCCCTTGCGATAAATTTCGTATATCTTAATTCTTATCAGCAGCCTTTCACGACGTATGTCTACGTCGGTATGGTATTATGCCAATGACTTCATTTAGTATTAAAAAAATGAAACTGTTTCACGATTATGGTGTAAATGACCTCGAATTGATGAAAGTGGGTTGTTTCTTTTATCAATGGCCGCCATTACATTTCAAAATTTATTCAAATTTCATGAAAAGCGTCGAAAGAGAGGGTCTGTTAAGCTCTAAACATTTTCCTTAGTGTGGCCCATCAAAAGGATAATTACTTACATTCCAATACTGGGGACTGAGTTGCTCCTTCGACTGGAATAGAAAACAAACACAGTAAAGTTAATGTTTTTGTTACTTTTCATATTTTGTGCTAAGCTAATCTCAACTCCGTCTAAAGGATGATGCTCAACGCTGACAACCATGACGGGAATAATAGTGAGTTCAACACGTTAGAAAGCAGTGTTTTAGCCACCTACATGACGTCTTGAAAATTACAACGTGAGTTAAATAACTTTGGTGTCTCGCGACCACCAGAAAGACCTACCTTTTTTACCTTTAAAAAGGAAACAGTCAACTTTTTCTTTTCAAAAGTGTAACTTGGGAAAACAGAAAGCAACCAAGCCATGCGTGATGAAAAAATCACAAACCAGAAGTGTTTCTTGTATAAAGCCGTCATTGTAAATGTTTTCGACCTTGAAACTTGAGGTTATTCCCTGTTTCTCTTTTGTCCGCATTACACTTTGTAAAAAGAAAAAGATGAAAGTGTCTTTGTTACAAATGAATAAGATTTACAAGATTTCCTGTAGGTCGTTCTCGTAGTCGCAAAAACTTCAAAACTGCACGAGCTTTTCATAATGTTAATTTTCAAGACGACAACAAGCAGGTGGCCCATACTGTGCATTCCAACGTGCAGTCGTTATTATTTCTTCCGTCGACGGTATGGTCCTCGTAACTTAAAATCCCTTTTAAGGTCCCTAAAGACGAAGTCCTGCTCTGACATACAATCTTAGTACAGACGCCATTTCCTGCTGAGAGTGTTTCTCCCCGATACCACGTTTAAAAATATCTTATATCCACCAAACTTGAAAATAACAAAACTGTAACTACGTGAAAAGGAGAAGGGAATGAATTTTACCGTGTGGAGGCGTGGTTTTAATTCTCGGCCAGTAAAACCCCTGTGTCACCTCAGATTAACGAAAGAAATGATTGCCTCAACCAATTCTAAGTTGAATAGGAGTGAATTAAAAGTGTTGCGCGGTTCTATCTTGAGTTGTCAAAGAGTATTTTGAAATAACTTACGCTGTATTGTGTAAACATCGCTAGCCCATACTCCACCCAGCCCGTTCTTGCACTTTTTAGACTCGCCATATTTGTTGTACGTTTTCTGTGCTCTATCACCCGACCAGCACTCATGCTGATTCTGTACGCCGAACGCCTATACACAAACACATCACAAACAGTATCCTGTGATGGTCTTTTCCTATCAACGCCTATACACAAACACATTACAATCGGTATGTCCTGTGATGGTTTCAGTTCCTATCAACGCCTACATACAAACACAGTACAAACAGTATCTTCTTAAGGACCAAAGTGATGCAAGGAACATTTAGTAGTTACAGAAAAAAAAACTCGATAACAATGCTCAAGTTTATATAATTACTTGAATTAAATGCATACGAGTTTTTTAATTTTAAGCTTTCGGCCAGAGCTTTGCCCATTCTCACAAATTTTCCTTTGCCTCTCTCTGGCAACACCAGCCCAGTGCCGGGGCTTTTCGTGTCTACAATGGAGGAGCCCTGGGAACGAGCTTACATGTGAAAGTTTGCTAATTTAAAATGTTGATACATTGATTTTATTTTTATCTGTGAACAATTAAGTGTCTGCTTGCATACGTTATATTAAGAAAATAAAGGAAGTAGTATTTAGCCACAAAATTTTCTTTATACTGTGCAATACTATGCAACAAAAAACGTTAAATTGCTAAACAAAACTAAACAAATGTTACGAAAAAATAGAGAGAATATATAACTACCTTAGGCTTAAAGAATCAGCTTAAAAGTTAGAATACTAAACAATTTCATTGTGTTTTACCTTCCATGCAACGGTTGTTTGGGAAGATTGCTAAATTCACTTAGATTTAAACCAAGCAATTTTACATTACTGTGGTACCTTATAGTTGTCTCGTTTTGCTTTCAAGAAACAATCTTTCACGGTGTCCACTCTTCCGAGGTATTTAGGAAGGGCCCGATCCCATGCATCGTTGAAGCAGCCAACGCACTTATAGTAAACTGTAAGATTAACAAAACTAGTTTAATCCCGGTTAACGTTTCTTGGAACGATAAATCTGACCTTTTTGATCAATCAAACCTTACGCTAAAGCTCGTAGTTTCCAAAGGAGATTATTAGTATGGTTTAGTTTCGAATTGATTTTCAAGTTATTTATTATTATTACTATTATCATTTTTATTGTTCTTTCTTTACTTACCAAAAAAAAATTAAAATAGTTTAAAATAACTGATCAGTGAAATTAACAGTATTTATAAAAAAGTAAAATGTACAATTTACATAAAAATACACGTTTTTGATTATTCAATCGCTTATCTGTTGCAAAATTTTAGTTACCACAATTATTGTTTTAAACCTTTAACCTCAGGATGAGCTAAAGCTCGATTTTCTGAAAATTATAAACGTTACCGTGTTATTTAAAGAGTAATCGTAATCTTTCTTATCGTCATCAATGTTATCTTCATCATCATTGCTATTCTTACTGTCTTCGTTATTATATTATAATTCAGGTTGTTATTATAGCAGTGTCAACACATTCAGATGATTATATCCTATATTTATGACATTTATAAATAGAGGATATTATATGGCCGCGCGGAGAAACAAATTTTATCTTCGAATGAGTGTTGAAAAAATATGTCATGAGTGAGCGC
This sequence comes from Hydrozoanthus tunicans, assembly GCA_026413305.1. Lineage (NCBI taxonomy): Eukaryota > Metazoa > Cnidaria > Anthozoa > Zoantharia > Hydrozoanthidae > Hydrozoanthus > Hydrozoanthus tunicans. The sequence continues at coordinate 3,856 of JAOBAT010101990.1, forward strand.
AGCGAACGAGTAAGATATTTTTAGCACAAGATAAAATTCGTATCTCCAAGCAGCCATGTAATTTTATTTTTATCACATATTTAGTGAGAAGTAAACATAGTTTCCACGGCGGACGGTAATAGTAAATTGACAAGTTGTTTCAACGGCGGAAAAAGTTTCCTATCAATCACATGTGATGGTATGGAAATCGTGCGTTCTGATCTAACAGCATTGATTGTGGTTGTGGTTATGAATGGGTATGTGATTGTGGTTTTGATTGTCGCTGTGGATGTGGATGTGATTGTGATTGTGATTGTGATTGTGATTGTGATTGTGATTGTGATTGTGATTGTGATTGTGATTATGACTACGGTTATGATTATGATTAATTTATATCGATCATGATTAGGACTCAGGTTAGGAATATATTTATGATTAAGATATCGAACATGATTATAGTTAGGACTATATGTTTGTGAATTGATTATGGTTGGTTATGGTTTTCATCATTATTATGCTTCTGATTGTACTAGTACCAAAGTTGTGACTACAAAAGCCCATGTCACTTACTGGCTGGTCTCGCGGTAACGATGAGTTCATCTCCTGAAAAGAAATATAATGAAAAAATAAATGTGGTCTGTTTATCATTTACCATTCACGTTTGAGATCAATTTCATTAACTTGATTACTACCTTATATAACGTAACGCTTTGAATTTTGGTGCGTTTTCAGCCAACTTTTAAAAGCATCTAGACCACAGCAAACGTCATTGTATAGCTTGTGATTTATGTTCTGAAATTTTTCCGAACTCAGCCTTAATGCTAAACTAACAAAAAAGTAGCAAGTAACTTCGGTTTAAACTTTGTTAACATTTTAACTCTAAAGAGTTTTTCTTTGAACTATCCTTTTTAATCATCAGCAATTTATGGCTTTGTTTGTTAATAAGAAGATTCTTTGCTCGGTGACCTTGCTTTGCAATGTGGCAATCATTTGGGTCCGGTTCCTCAAAACCCAGATTAACTTAACCAAGGGTTAAATTTTAACAAAGCCTATTGTTTGTCATGGGAATCAGGCCCAGCCGGAATTTCATGATAGACAGCTTCATAACTGTTTCAGTCTTCAAATTGTACGAGACAAGAATGACAATGGAAAGTATTTCACCATAGTATTATTATTCTGTATCATCAATGATATTTATAGTTTCCTTTAAACGATTTGTGTTATACAGTGAGAAGCTGTAATAAAGTATAAAATATATTTCTATTTTGAAACTCATTAGTCTTTTAAAGAAAGCCTCCGCATTAGAGTCGTTGATATCGTTTTTACCTGAAAACGAAACGTGTACACATTTTTTTCTTTGCAATAGCCATTGCTGTGAATGTACCAAGAAAGGAACTCACGTGATATGAAGTACACACTGTTAGCCCATGGGCCTCCCTGTCCGTTTTTACAGTTCGATGCTTTGCCGTGTTTATCGTAGCTCTTCATACCGTCTTTTCCTGACCAACATTCGGCGTTGTTCTGGATTCCAAATATTTCGAAGCCCTTCTCGTTAGCCGCTTTCATGCACATATCAGGATCGTTGATAGCGCCCAGATACACGGGCAAGGCCCGGTTCCAGTCATCACTGAAGCATCCAACCAGACGATGCCTAACTGGAATTTATATTTGAAGGGTGTGTTTCAGTAAAATAAACTGGTTGAGAATGAGTTAAATTCGATAGTAAGGTCGTCATATGTAGCTGTAATTATGCGCTGTTCTATCGAATAACTGTATTTTCTGAGGACCTGATTACTATGACAACAGGGACATAAAGTTGTATGGTAGCAAAACTTGATGCCTATTTGAAGGAATTCTCTGTTTTCTCAGGTGTACTAATACAATAAGATAGTGAGTGTGACTACAAGTGCCTTAAATAGCGATAACACAGATATATCAAATGCAAATGAAAATAGAAGGGAGTGATATTGATCATCATATTGATAACGATGACGATGACTGCTAGTGATGTGGTAATGATGATGAAAACCATGATGGTTATGATTATAATAGATTATTGAAAAATTAAAGATTGATGAATTTGATGATAAGCCTAACAACGATAATGAAGATGATGATGAAATATTGATGATGGTGAAAAATGATTATGGAGATAAAAACGTTTATGATAATGGTTTAACAATATTTACAAAGACTTTGGTAGAAAGGTTAGAAGACCATGATGATAATGAAGAAGCTGACGATTAATATGAACAAATGATTAAAATGATGATTGAATCATACATACGTGGTGCAGTTGTTGGAGCTTGCGTAGGGGCTAAAGGAACAAAACACGTCGCGTTAACATTATATTCATGAAGGCGTTTCATAATGAATGCAGCTGGAGCACTTCAGCAGTTTTTTTTTTTATTTGTTTAACTCAGCCAACCACAAGGCGCGTGCTGCTCTTTCCTCGAACGAAAAAGGCGAAGGTCAAACTAGAAGCTGAGTTTGATGGATGTGTTTCACATTTAAGAAAAATTGCAGTTCTGACCAAACGTAAGCTCTACGTATTCGCTAAAATCTTGCCTTTAACAAACTGTTTTTAAATACATAAAAAAAACTTTGCTAGCTTTTATCAATCGAATGTTTTAATAATAATGCCGAAACGAGAAAGGTAACCAAGCCTCTACGTGAAAACGAGGCGAAGGTCGTCCTGGCACAGTTAGAGAAGTGGAAAAGATTATCATAAGAAAGAAACTTATTAGTATGTCTATTATTTCCAGCTTTAACGAAGAACACAACAACTTTGAGTTTTATTTTTCTATTCTCACTTGTAGAACTTGTCATTGCACTGATTAAGGCAACGAAATATTTGCCGAAACAGGGCTACGAGAAGACTGAAAGTTATTGTGTTCTTTGTTAAAATTTTACCTAACCTGCTTTTACCTAGACCGTTAGGAAACACTTCTCTAACTGTTCCTGCACAATCTCGCCTCGGTTTCATGCAGAAGCTTGGAAATTGACTACTCTGTCATTTTTCAAACCAGACGTTAAGAAAAATTATGCTTAAATAAAGTTAAAAGCAGCTTCACACTCCATATTGTTTTCATATTCAAGGTTTGGTTGTCGCCATACAAACAACTTAAAATGTCAATTTCAATTCCAGTGGTAATTTACCTTTAGTTGGTGGTTTTGTTGGAGCAGCAGTGGTTGGTTTTACTGTGAAAAAAGGGATCAGGTTTAAAACCATTGAAAAATGTTTGGAACCATTGTATCAACGATGACTTACCTTGCGAGCCTAGTGATAGCTAAGGAGTGCAAACAGAAAAAGAATGCTTTACCACGATACCTTGTGAACCTAGCTATAGTAGTTGTAAAGGAGTGGAAACGCAAAGACATTGCTTTACCGCAACACCTTACCAATCTAGTGATTACCATACAGGGCACACGGGAAGACAATTCGTTACCACCATACCTTGCGAACCTAATATTTTCTAGGAAGACAATGGATGCAATCGATTGTGTCCCGCAGAAGAAACCTTTCTTCGTTGGAGATAACGTTTAATTGTGCTTGAATAAAAAAAAATCCCTATGAAAACTTTCACTTACGTTTAAATTAATTTTTAGGTTCATATCTTTCAAATAGGGCTTGTGTAAATAAATGTTTTCTCATTTTCAACATCTCCTTTTCAAGTATAGAATGTTCGGCGCATTTTGCGTTTGAATGGTATTTTTCTCTCAAACAACTTATTTGGTTTATGCATTTTTTGTGCGCGTAAGCACCTAATGTAAAATATTTGATTACAAAAACAGTAATGGTGATTGTAAACGTAATAGTTAAAGAGCTTAAGCACCAGAAGTCCGTGATACCACGGAGGCCAACTGGAAATAAAATATCTGCAATTAATGCGTAATTTCACGCGTCATGCGGTTGCGGTGATCGTCACGGAGGCAGCCGAGATGCTTTTTACCTCCATGGCGATCATCACGACCGCATGACGTGTGCAAGTACGCGCCAGCTACTGATGTTTGATTTCCGATTGGCCTCCGTGGAAAGACGGACGTCTGGTTCTTAAGGTCTCTATTGATAGTGACGACGACAGTGACAGAAACGTCAATTTCATGGTCAGGCCTAAGCTAACGAAAAGTTGACATCAAACTGAAAGTACGTAAAACTAACAAGATAACTAGACCACAACGTCACTTATGGTTATGTGCGCGCGCATAGTTCAAGGTTCTAAGACTCCGTTTACACGGGGCCGTTCAAGTTTGGGTTCGTTTCGGACACCAGGACAGTTTGGCTTCCGAAAGTGTCCTGATCTGAAGCCAGCAGAGTGTTCAAGTTTGGGACTTTAAAAAAAGTAGTTATCGTGTTGCATTCGCAACGTGACGTCTTACCAGGACCTCGAGCTGTGAGCGCGCACATAAGCACAAGTCACGTTGTGGTCGCGTTGACTTTGCTAAATCTATTTATTAGTGAGAGTAACAACAAGAGAACTCTAACTCTGCATGGTATCAACTTTACTTTTCCAAGTTACTGAATCTTGCTGTTCTTCTTTTTTTTTTTTGGCACCGCCCTACAATGACTTCATAGTTCAAATTGATTGCTTAGTATAAATTGTAATATACAGAAGTAAAGACGTACCGCCAGTATCGTGCCACGATGTTGTAGTTTTGCTCGGGTCACATACAAGCTCAGCGTTGCTTGGGTTCTTCTCTCCTGCGGTGTAGCATACGTTCTCAATGACGCAACTACCACCCTGTAATTGTAACAAGTGGAAGATTCAATCCAAAGCAATGTTCAATGTGAAATTTTCCCAAGCCTAGTGACCCACTACACAAGCGCCTATTCCCAGTTTCAGTAGTATTAAATGGACGAGAGCCTCAGACTTCCCCTGAACAGAACACTAATCCATCGTAGGTTAGCCAAAAGCAGAAGCTAGTTCTCATTCTTACAGAAGAGTCGACTAGAACAAGCCCAGTAAAATGCAGTTTGTTCAAGGACACGATACAGCAGTCTGACCGGAGCCCTGGGACTACGACTCGAACTTGCAAACTGCTCGTCCACTGTACCCAGTTCAGTTATAAAGTCACAAAAAAACCTTAAGTGCTCTACGTACCACTCTCTTGCAGGCTGCTTTGTCGTCACAGCTAAAACATCTCGAATCAAACACAACCAAAGTTTTTTTATTACTTGTGGCTCTGCCGTCGTTGGATACCGAGATTTCAATCTTCAATGGACCAGCAAATTTGCTGCCTCCGGTGTACGCTATCTCCAGGTTACACAAGACCTCACGGAAACTGCTGTAGGTACTCGCTTTTTTCTTAGTTCCCTTGGTAACCCATTTGTTCTTCATCAGCTTTAACCAAAGAAACACTTTAACGATTATTCAAATGCAATCACCAAGTTTTTCTTTCATTTAGTCAAAGAACTTTGCAAAAACTATTCGACTTCATTAAAGCTATCCTCCACGGTTCAACATTAATTTTCTCAAATAAAACTTGTCAGCAGCTCAAATTTGATAATCCTGTACATATAACAAATTCCAAGCAATTTAGCTTGATCAGTTTTTTTTGTTTGATTTTCCCGCGCGCTGCCATTTTGATTTGTGACGTAACTTGGTAGCAGTGCCAGTCTTCACTCGCAATGAATACAATAGCAACGAACGTCATAATTCACAATGGCATTGCCGGGAAATTCAATCTGTAAAGCTGATGAAAACACAATTTTTGGCGTTAGTTATATGCACAAAAATATCAAACAACTTGGACACAGACATTTAAAATTTTGTTTGAGACAAATATTTTCATACAATGGAGGATTCCTTTAATGACTTTTAAATGGAATTGATCGGTGTTAAGGTTGGACTTAAAAAGTTGAGAGATCGATCAATTTTAGATTAATCATTTTTTTTTACTTTTCGTGGTCTTGAAAATTCTCACAAATAACATGAAGGTATTTTTGCACAAAACCTTTACGTGAGTATAACAAAAGTTTGAAATAGTGACTCTGGTTCGACTGTTTGTATAATCCTGGACAAAATATGTTGACGTTAAACATTCAATTCCTCACTCTGTGTTAAAATGAACATCGTTTTTTATCAAAATTTTTGTTACTACATTACTATATTGCAGTCTAATCATTCAGGCGTCTTGAAGGCCCGGGTCGAAAATTTATTCTTACGCACCAAACATTTGCTCATGTGGCAGGACAGCTTGTCATTCTCCACATAACCGTCGCCAACAATAGATATTTTTTTGCAGGGCCACTTCTTGACATCACAGGTCGGTAGCATCGCCTCTAGTTTAGGGGGTTTTGTTATATCCTTGCTGCAGTCCTCCTCATAAAAGCCAGCGTTGCAGGAACATTTACCCTTGTTGCACGTTCCATGGCCGCTGCAGTCCGCTGGACACAAAACATCAAGTATCGCAGTCGTCGGTTTGGTGGAGTTACCCTTGTAGTTCTTCGGGTTACGAAGCACTGCGTCCTTACATTCCATTACTAGCGTTTCAAAGGATGGCGCGGTGAGCTCCAACATGTCTGATATCTAATTTATGGAGAAAACAAGACAATGGAAAAATGATGGTAATGAGGATAATAAAAAGATTGTTCTTTTGAAAATGATATCTAGAATCGCATAGCTCTCCATATAACGCGCATACTGATTGGTTTACTACATTGGGTATTTTTTGTGGAATACCCACAGTACTGTTAAAAACAGCATGCTAATTGGCTGAAAGACGAGTGCGGATTTCGCGAAAACTATCGTTTACGCAAACATTAAATGAAAGCTTCATTTTGACTGAAAACAAAAGTTGTGAAGGACAAGTTCTAAATTTACTACCGAAAGTGGCGAAAACAAACAATTTCTAAGTTTTGAGCTCAAGTTTCCGTTTTTTGAGCGACAAAAAACCGCTAACTTTAGGCTTAGTAAGCACGGCCGTCGACGACTCGAACTTCAAGTAAACAATCTTGACAGCTGTAAGAAAACACAACAAATTCACTTAATGTAACGGGAATGGATAACTTGAAATATCTGAGTGAGTTAACAGTAAATGCAAAACCCACAGGAAAAGCAGCGAAAAATGTCAAAAGTGTAAGCCGGATTCAGGAAGTGAACAGCAGCCAGCACAACAACAGCAATAGTGCAACACTGAACCAAAAGCAGTTGAATTATACTTTTCCTCACAACGATCGTTGCAGCCTCCGCCAAAAGACCAGAACAGCGTTTCCTCTTGCTAGTTCCTTAACAGATACTTAGGAATGTTTTTTCAGTGGTGCAACTTTTAACAACCTTTCAGTAATATTTAATTTGTCGCCATTCATCATGCATGCATCACCACGTGTAAATAGTACAATTTGTGTTTTCCTTCGGTTTTCACCTTGTTTAGTACGTACCTGTAGAAATGCCCTTATCTAAGAAGAATGCGATAATATGTGATGGTAAGGACAGTATCTGAATGTCACAAAGACGATCGCAGTACCTACCTGTACAAATGGCTTTACCTAGGTACTAGCTAACAGAGTCATACTGACAAAAAAACGAATCTGTACAAGTGTCTTTTCCAGGAGAAGACAGCAGCTGGGTAACTGTACCTGAATGTCAATAACACAGCTTTCTATAATGTGACTGATGTCTTGCCCAACTGCCTTACAAGCCTTTCCCGTTTTAGAATCTTCTAAGACTTTCTTGCACTCGGCTTTCGCCTTTGCCAAAGTCAAGCCAGATTTAGTCGGCCATGAAAGTGCACGTCTCTCAAATGTCTCGATTTCGTCACGCTTATGTACGTCGTTGACAGGAGGCACTATTCCCCCGCCGTCAGCTGGAAGTGGCTCTACTTTCTGGCCTGCATGAAATAAAATGAATGAGATATCATCAATATCAGTATCATTATCACTATCATTGTTATCATCGTCATCATTGTCATCGTTAATGCAACAAGTCATTGGTTTATTCATTATCGTTATCATTAACAATCAGACAAAAAAGCGAATATCTTTTGAAACAAACAAGTCAAGAAGCCAGGCGAAGAAATAAGAGATGGATCGGTCACACGTTAAGAGAACATCAAGATGGTGTTACAAGACAATCGTTGAAATAGAACCACCAAGGTAAGCAAAAAAGAGGACTCCCCAAGAACGCCTGGAGGCGTGATGTTGAGTCGGAAATAAAGGACTGGGGCCACACTTTGAAAACCTTAGAAAGTCTAGCACAAGACAAAATAAAATGGAGGAAGGAGGTCGTTGAAGGCTTATGCTCCAGGAGGAGTTAAGGGCTTAACGACTAACTTATCATTAACATTGCCATTGTTAATGGACTCCCGCTTGTTGTTGTCGTTGTCATCGCAATTACTATCGTCATCTTCATCGTCATTGTCTTTATCAACATTACTCAACCGACATCTGTAACACTTTTTCTGTAACTAATGATGTTTCCCGAGACGAAGTTTTAAACGAAGTCTCGGAAAACATCAGAATTCGAGGAAAACAAAACTAACCTTGTTTCCCATGGAACTAAATGTTAAATACATTGTTATATATTTAGAATTCCCTTCTGTTGAGGCTTTTTTAAGGTGATGTATTTATATTTGGCGCGCGAGCAAAAACTGCGCAAATTGTATCCCGGTCGGGATACTTTTGATTTTGATCAGGTGTACGTGACCAAGAAACAAATCACAGTGCTCGATTTGTAGAGTGAAAGTCTAAATATGTAACAATACCCACCGGTGCTAGGATAAGATCAGTATATAGTTAATGATTCATAGTGAGGCAGCTAGTTTTACAAATACTAGCGACCGTAATTTCCACCAAACGTGTGGTTCCAGAAGTAATCCATACCCCCATGGAAGGTTACTGAAAATTAGAGGTGCGAATTTCCAAGGGTCGTGGGGGCGGGGGAGGGGGGGGGGGGTCTGGGATGAGAAGTGTAACACACTTCCAGAGGGTCGAAGAGCACTGTGTGAGGGAAACCTACCAATATCGCGTTTACGATTTGATTAATCAATAAATCGATGAACTTCAGTCTACTTTAGTTTCTCAAACGCAGTTTGCGCCTTTAGTGGTCATTTCTGAGCACTTATTTTGGGGTTTTGTTATCATTTTGAGAAGCATGTATGAACGTGTATTTACGACTCACTTTAAGGTAGTGCTTCATCTGACTGTACAATTGCGAATGATTAGTTGAAAGAAAGGAAAATTTTTCGGAAAATCATGTATGTAAGTACATATCCAGATTTAAGTCCCAACGTAAATTCGTTCAGTGGCTCGGCCAGCCCTATCTAACGGTTAGTAACTAGCATTAACTGAATATATTCGTTGAAAGTAACGTAAGCTGACTGTAGCATTTGTCACGAATAGTAAAGGACAACTCGGACGTAATCCGATGAAAATAACGGTCACTAGTATTTGTAATACTAGCTGCCTCACTATGAATCATTAGCTACATATTGATCTTATCCTAGCGCCCGTGCAACACAAGTTGTTTTTCTACCTTTCTCTTCCCCTGTGTGTAGGACATCGCAGTGTTCATAAGCGATTCCAAATTGCTTTTTGCACTCGCAATCAAATTTTTCTTCACTGCTTTCAGGCACCAATGGGGGAATTGTTCTGAACAAGTCTCTGTTTGGAGGAATCCTTTAAAAACAAAATTGAACCAAATTTTTGTTTACACCAGATTCTCTAAAACACGTGGCGTAGCCACACGTCAGGGCATCATTGGCTACTAAGAGTAAAGTTACTATGGGTGATGGCTCCATGAGAATAGTATATTTTTTAATCTAAATAAAACCTAAGCTATGATTTTTGGTACTGCGCCTAGATTATCGGGCGTTGACTCTTTTTCAATCAATGGTTTTCAAATCAAGCAGGTCTCGAAATTTTTAAGTATTAGGCGTGGTCTTTGATGAGAGACTCATGACCACATTAAATTTCTCCTAACTAAAGCAGGAAAACGTGTGGGGATGTTAGGCCGCACTCGCTACAATATTTCATAATCAAGTGCTAATTCTATCTCTAATTCTCTGATTCGTCCAATTATAAAGTATTGCGACACTGGTAAGTTTAACAACAATTTTAAAATTGTAATGCGAACACATGATCACATGAGAGTGATTCGTTAATGTGGCTTAAACTTTTTTGTTGTCATAAGCTCGCTTACACAGCAAAGAGTGAAAGCTACAGTTTACGTTGTGTACGATATCTCACTCCAATGATGAATTTTTTCAGTCCGAGCCACTTCTAACCCATATCTGACGTCATATCTTCACTCTCTCTCCGATTAATCCCTATTTCTAAGCCGCCGGTACAATGCGGCAATCAACGTGATTTAAACTCGAACTTCTCGGAAAGTCAACGCGATACGAGGAATGTTTTTTTAAAAATTGTTTTTACACTCAGTTAAAGGTTTTGTTTGGCAAAAATTGATTTTAGGGCTTAGTTTCCCTTTAAGCTCTTGTAGCAAAGCTACTAAGTAAATCAATACACTAAATTTCTGCAAAATTGAATGTATATATTTATATATAAACGTATGAGTAAGTTCCAGTTCGCGAGATCGAAGGATCACCACTAAAGGGTACCTTCATTTGAACCTGAGAAAGTTGCTAGATCTTGTGTCTACGCTAGCAACAGAAAAAGGTACTCCAACAATACCTCAAACTTTGCAAAAATGATCTTTGCGATTTGCCTTCAAAATCGTCCGCTTTTTTTCCATTGTTGTTCCCACATTGTCCTCTGGTGTGCTCTTTGTCAACGCCCGGCACTTTGAAATAAATGTTTATTCCAAATTTAGCGGTAGTAATACTCACCCATGCTCCAGATTTGAAAGACATCTATAATGAAAAAAAGCAAAAAATGTTAATACTAAAGGAAACCATTGTAAAATTCAATGTTAAACAATCACGATAAAATTGATTATGTTTGGTGCATTATGCTGTTATATTGCTATATATAGCTACAACTCCAGGGCTCCTTTTATGATGCTAAGACAGGCTTTAACACGATTGTGACATCGGGGTTGCTTTTTCTGCTGCTAGAGCAAGTTTTACTTGTTTTCTGACCCCTTTTGCTACCCCCGATAGCTATCGTTCCAGTTAACACTATTGTGGCTCCGGGGTTGCTTTTTCTGCTGTTAGGGCAAATTTTACTTGTTGTCTGACCCCTTTTGCTACCCCCAACAGCTTTGTTCCAGTTACCGCTACTGTGACTCCAGGGCTGCTTTTTCTGATCCTAGGACAAGTTTTACTTATCATGTGACCCCTGTTGCTACCCCCAACAGCTTTTGTCCCGGTTACCGCTATTGCGTCTACAGGGTGCTTTATTTTAATGCTACGATAAGTTTTTCTTGTGATGTGAACCCTGTTGCTGCTCTGGCAGCCTTTGTGGGAAACAAATAGCGACAGTGCTTGCTAATGGGGTTACGGTGAAGTTAGAATTTAAACAACTTAAGAATTTGATAGATTTAACCTATGCGGTAGGAAGTTTTGAACTTTTTAACAGCGTAAAGGAATCTATAAAGCGCTTTTAATGTTTCCCAGCTAGAAAATGTTTATTTTGTACCATAAAAACGACATTTTTAGAAATCTTGATGTATTTGTGATTTTCAGTTTGTTACAACAACGATAAAAAGTCAACGTTCTCGATCCGTCCGATCGCCGGAAGTGCCCTAGACATGAGAACTCGGCGCTGCGTTATTTTCTTGCGAAACACTTTCAACTATTTTCAATCATGGTTGCTGAAACTCTGTGAAAGGCGGATTTAGCCTGCCTCCATTGCCTTCATACTTTTGTACTTAACTTCTCATTGCTACGTCATAGGCCTTACGTGTATCATAGAAGCAGAAACAATTCAGGTTGAGATTGAGTTGGATTATTGATGTATCCGAGGCAGATGGATCATCAGTCCAAGTCTGGCTCAAACCCACCCAAATTTTACGGAT
>JAOBAT010102001.1:0-15749 GCA_026413305.1 Hydrozoanthus tunicans
TGATGGTGATGGTGATGGTGATGGTGATGGTGATGGTGATGGTGATGGTGATGGTGATGGTGATGGTGATGGTGATAGTGATAGTGATAGTGATAATGATGATGATGATGGTGATGGTGATGGTGATGGTGGTGGTGATGGTGATGGTGGTGGTGATAGTGGTAGTGATGATGATGGTGATGATGGTGATGGTCAGGGTGATGATGATGACAATGACAATTGCGATGATAATAAATGATGGTAATGATGATGACGATGACAATGGTGCTGTCAACAACAATAGTTATAGTGACAATTTTGGTTGCGGTACTGTTGATGGTAATGATGAAGGCGACACTCAATGGTTGTAGAGTGATGATAATGAGTGATGGTAATGGTGATGATGGTGAAGATGGTGATGATAATATAATATCAAACTGCGCTGGTCGAGAGTTTATTCTATGAATACCTTTTGATTTGCGAGGTTCTTACTCTATGTCAGCGTACGTCAAAAGTGGACCGTTACAAAAAGCGACCCAAAAACCACGTGTTGTTGTAATACCATTAGGATTTCCGACAAAATAGTTTCTTAATTTCGATAGTAATTTTGATTTTAACAGAAATTGCAGCAACTGTTTCAAATAAGTTATTAAATGATGTCCGTTGGCAATATTTTTCACACCTGTTTTCTAATTTCTTTTTTCACAGTGCGCGAAAGGCAGATTGGACAGACCTGTCCAAACGCAAGCTGCTCTGGAAATCTGGCACATCGTAAATGTACAGGTTGGTCTATTGTAGTTATTGTTGCAAACCTACCCATAAGTCATTGAAATATCACAGTAAATCGCATTACCTTCCATATAAGGTCATGTAAAAACAACACACTTGCAGTCCGGTTGCAATGCAAACGGATTTATCTATTTTTGTTTTGTTCTTTTCATTGCAGGAAACAATGGCTATCCAGTCACCCACTTTTGGATTCACCAAGAGGACGGTATTTATTTCGAGTCAAAAGGTACCCATGATCACTTTCGGCCTCAGGCAAGACGAGCGATCCCCGAAAAAACGCATGCGCAAAAGAACACTTCTTCCTCAAAGCAGAACGGGACGTTGAATTGCGGTAAAAGACCTTCTGAAGAGGTAAATAGATGTATTTGTTAAATGTTTAAATGAGCTGGAAAGTTCTTCAAGGTGTGTAATGATATTCAAATATACTTTAATCTCTAGAAACTGTGCAAAATACTAATGTCTTTCTTTGCTAAACTTTCATCCAATCACACGCCGAAACTAAAAAGAGATAAATTAGCGTGACGAAACTAGCACTGAGTTTTGGCGGGAGTTTTGTGGCCTTGTTGTTATGTGAGATAAGTGCAATAAACCTTTTTCAATGATAAAAACTATAGAAGAAAATACATTTCAACAACTAAAAACATGAACAGAAGAACTCGATCGAAGATTTATCGTTTGAAAACCTCAAAGCAACTTAAAAATAAATTTCTCGATGTACAGCTTTAGCCCAATCATAAAACGTTTATGTTCTTTTGTATGCAGCGTTTCGGATATCCTTCTTTTTGTTCAATCACTAAATTTGTATACTTATATATTTCAAAAATAATTAATTAATATAAATTTACAAAAAAGTCTGTTTTTTATTGACAGGAAAAAGTCACGGTTTCTTTGAAAGTTATTATGGTATTGACTCTTGCAGCAATTACTCATGTTACTATTTTGTCAGGTCGTGCCTACAAATCACGTTAATTTAGAATAGGCACTGCTTACAGTGCTTAATTTGCTTCAGTGTTTATCGTATTTTTACTTAGGAATATTGCGCGGAGGATAAAAAGTCAAAAAAGAAACGGCATGTTACACGTTGGCTAGCCTTAGAGAGATCATTAAACTCGGAAAAGCACCCGACAGGCGAATGCCCTCCAAGTCAGAATTATTTGAAAAATTACTCGGTGGACGAATACAACTGTTATGTTAACGTAATGATGCCGGACATGGAGCGAACTATTGAGCACACGCTCTCGGTTAACCAGTCGAGTTTGTCGTCGTACGGAAGAATGTATTTGCTCTGTCAGACTATTCAAAACTTTCTGCCCGGTTTGAACTTATTGGAGACTAGAGTAATTTCGCACGGCATCACGGGCTGGCCCGTTGTCATGGCAACCTTGTATAAGGAGGGGACCAAAGATGGGATTGTGCAACACATGAAGATTGTTACTCGTTTGTGTTCGACAGCTGAGGACGGCGTGTACTCACCAAAGGTACATGTGATAGCTATGTCACAGAAACAACGATAATTGTGTTGAAGTTAGTTTTATTATGATAATGGTATGACTATATAACAATGGTCATGATGACAGCATGACAATGATGATGATAATAAAAATTGACAGCGATGATGATGATGATAATTTGATGATTATAATGTGACAATGGTGATAATGTAACGATGGTGATGGTGATGATGACGATAATGGTATGATAATGGTGATAATGATGACAGTATGACAATGATGATGATAATAATTGACAACAACGATAACGATAGTGTGACAATGATGATGATGATGATGATAATGATGGCATGATAATGGTGATGACGTCGACGATGATGATATGATACAGATGATGATAGTATGATAATGGTAATAACGACGATGTGATATTGATGTCAGTATGATGGTGGTGATAATAATAGTTTAATGATGATGATGATAGTATTATAATGGTAATAATGACGATGATAAAATGATATTGATGTCAACATGATGGTGGTGATGATGATAGTTTAATGATGATGGTGATAGTATGACAATGGTGATGATGATGATGATTCATTTAGCTATACCCCTAATAATTTAACCGAAACCCTGCCATTTTCTAGTTTATCACTTATTTTTTTTTGCAACCATTGTTTTTGTTACAAAAACAAAGAAACCAATGAAAACCAATGCCTTATCACATTTTCTTCTGCAGTGGCAAATGGTCATTCACGACTTTCCCAGAGAGCAATCCCAGCTGGTAGTGGAAGCAATTGTAAATATGATTATCAACTCCCAAGTACAAATTCTACTAAAAGTTTTCCAGTACAAAAGTGTAAGTTCGTTGTACAAAATGCTTCGTGAAAAAATAACGGGAAGCCTTCAGTGCTACGAGACTCACTTTGAACTCTGCAAGAGAGAAATCATCTCCAGACTCCAAGACCCGATTCTAACGTTAAAATTTGGGGAACTACTGAAAAGACTGACGTCCCCGAAATGCACCGTGCAGGAATTTGTTAGCGCTGACTATCTGTTCGCAGGTCAGTACAACCGCAGTACATGCCGGGGTTTTTAATGCATTGTTGTTTACGTTTTTGTGAGGAGTCCATAGGAAGACATGTGTTTAGCTCGGCGACTAAGCATTCGTTAAAGTGCTACTGAAACTAGCGTTCACAGCGGACTAGCGAGTTTTTTGCTCAAACACTGGGCCACCAGCCCGAAAACTTTGCCATGACCGGGAAAGTGAGATTGATCTCGTAGCTTTCAAATCATGTGACATCAAACATATCCAATGAGCTTAAAAAGTTTCGCAGATCTGGCACTAAAACAGATATTTTGTCTTCGTAAATTCTCCGCAAAATTTCTTTTTAAAACCGATTACAAGCATACAAGCGGAAACTACACAGATCAAACTTCTATTTTAGATGATTTAAACCAGTTTGAAGATTTCGCTTCTGTAGTACTTTGTTAAATAATCCCGATTATTGTTGTGTTTATGTTTAGGGTTATGATCCTTGTTATGATTCATAATCTAGTGGCTATAGTTTTGGTCATGTTTGTGTTTGTTGGTTTTGTTTTGGTTATGTGAATGGCCTGGTTATGGTTGTGGCTAAGTTGTTCTCATTCTGATGAAGCCTTCCTGACAAGAGAAGGCGAAACGTAAATGTATCTTTAAATTTTAACGCGTGAAATCCGTAAAACTGTTTATAGATTTTATCTTTTCACCAAGGTTATTCTCATTGAACACATCGTGTTTACGAACAACAGTCTGATCGTGGTCAACAATGATGGTTCTGGTTATAGTTTATCCGTGTTCACTATAGATGTCCAGTCATTATATACATATTCCGCTTGGACCGCCGCCTGGTTAACCCAGTTGGTAAGGCGCCAGTCTGTGCGGGCGGCCGGGGTTCAATTCCCGGTGCCGGATCTTCACTCAGGGTCTGATAACTAAATGCTGCCTTTGCTCTAACACCTGCAAACGGTTAGGCCTTCGCGTCTTCTCGGATAAGGACGTAAAACCGTAGGTCCCGGATGGCAGACCTCGGAGGGGACCTCAATCCCATTGCCTCTTCTCCCGTTACTCCTTGAGTCAAAAAAAACATAAAAACAAAAACAAAAGATTTGATGTTTACTGGACAAAATCATCCTTGCGAAACATCCAATCAATTCTAGCTATTCTAAAACACACACATGATCCTACCTGTGTTTCAAATTGCATCCCTTCCTTTAACCAGGTGGAATGTTTGGATCTGTAATCCGGGAGTTCTGGCATTTCTGGGGAAACAGCATAGTATCGCCCAAAGTGTTCCCAGTAGCGGAGGAGGTACGCGAGGCACGGGATCGAGGCAGCGATTGGAGAAACATCAAAAGAGGTAAGTACCGTCATTTCTTTATTAACCCCCCCCCCCCCCAAGGGGGAATGCAAGCAAGCTTCTTTAGAGCTAGGAGGAGGGGTTTAATTAACTTAACAGAATGTCATTGTCATTACTCTCAATTCCTTTTATTCATCCATCTTCCACAAGCATGAGAAGAAGGACAATTTTCAGTTTTTATGATAGTTGTCAATGTCAATGTCATAAAACAAGACTGTCTCGAAAAAGAACAACTAACGGTTTATAAACAAATGTTCAAAACTTTGCCAATAAAGCGCTGGGCCAAAGGTGTATAGTACACATTGGTATACATTAGGTTTACTCATTTCTGGTTGAGGGCAGGAGGAGCTAGAGAGAAGAGGCGCTTAATAGATGTTTGGCTTCGAAAAA
Organism: Hydrozoanthus tunicans; assembly: GCA_026413305.1. Lineage (NCBI taxonomy): Eukaryota > Metazoa > Cnidaria > Anthozoa > Zoantharia > Hydrozoanthidae > Hydrozoanthus > Hydrozoanthus tunicans. The sequence continues at coordinate 5,012 of JAOBAT010102001.1, forward strand.
GAGGGGGTAGGCTTATTTGAAAAGGGGGTTTATAAGAGAGGGGGCATAATAATTGAAAAATTGTGGTATTTCTCCAAGGGAACTAGAGTGTCATGGCTATATTCCCAAACTGCCACTTAGTCTACCAATCTTCTCTTGCTGGGAGGCCGGGCAGAAGCTTGTTTCAGTCAGGTATGGCAGATTTAGAGGGTTCGGTCTCGGAACCACGCTATAATTCTGCGCGTTCACCCGTGCGTTAGGTCACGTGGTCTCACGACCACAGTAAGCGTTTATTTGGGTTAAATTGTAATTGTCCTCATTCTAACTTCGAACGTTTTGTTTTCACAGTCAGTATTAACATGAAAAAATAGTGACACAGTTCTGTGTGTATAGCAAAAACATATACATATTTTTTCATTTTCAGGACAATATTATTACACAAGCTTTAAGTCGCTTTTACCGAGGCCCAGTTCCTCAAAACCCCGATTAAACTGAACTTCGATTAAGACAAAATTCAAGCTATAATTTCTTCATAAGCAAAGCTTATTTGACAATAGAGCGTGTATTCTTTTTCAATTATTGCCCGAGTTTTTAAAGACTTTAGCTTCGAAGTTAATTTAAAGACATGTTTTCCTTTTATCGTTTTACTGCAGAAGTCGAACTTCCTGCTGACTCAAACGAGCTGACGGTTACACGAATGACAGAGATTGTGCTAAAATGGTTTGAGTTCCAAAGGAGAGAACGTGTTCCAAGCCAAAGTAAGTAAACTTTAACAGTGTAAGTCTTTGGCTGTTATTTAGTCGGCGACGTAGTGGCCCAGCGGTTAGCGTGTTCGACTCGTAATCCTTGGGTCGCGAGTTCGAGCCCCGGCTAGACCATTGTGTTGTGTTCTTGAGCAAGACACAATTTAAATTTACCTGACTTTGTTCCAGTTGACTCAGCTGTATAAGTGAGTACCAGTTCTGCTGGGAGCTAACCTGCCATAGATTAGTGTCCTGTCCAGGGGGAGTCAAAGACTCACATCTGTTTAACATTTACCGGAGGCAGAATTTCAGAACGACAATTTTGCCCTTATTGCAAAAAAAAAAAAGCATGGCAGGAACAAGATGCCCTCCACCACAACTATACTATATACCTTCTTTTTTAAAGTGCATACGAAGTGAAAAATGTTGTTACTTCAATGGGTAGACCTAGCTAAATGAGGGATAGCGGTGAAAAAATTTTGTCAAAATCTTTCAAGGTTCGTGAGGTATCAACATTTGATGTTTTCGGCTTACGACGTCATGGATGGTTCTCCGGACTAAAATCTGCTGCCAATCCATTATCTTTAGACGTATTTAAGCCAAACTTAGGCATCTGCTGTGTTCTCGAGGTAGACAGATCGTCACTACAGGTTTTGTTTAAATTTAGAAGCAAGTTTGTCGGAATCATACATGACGTCATCAGTTGAGAACCTTTTTTAAGTCAATGTTTCAAAAACTAAAAAATATATTGACAAAACTTTTCTATTGATATTCCTCATTTAGTAAAGTCTATCTAATTAGAACTTTTCACTTCATGTGCACTTTAAAAATAATATTTTTTTAAATGAACACGAGACTAATTTAAGACCATTCTAAGAACACCCTAAGACTTCAGTTAGCAAAGAAATTATGATGCGCTAGGTAGTGGGCATCAGAAAATATTTTTTTACTAAACTTCGAAATACGTAACAATAAAAATTTTTTGTTACCTTTTAATTTAATTTTTCCAAAACTCTTCCCGTCCTCCGCGAAGTAAGAATCTATGTATGTAATTATAGGTAAACTTATTTCGCAACTCTTCTCTCTTACAGCAATACCAAGTAACAACGTTTTTGAGGAATACCAGCACAACTTTACTCAAGGCATTCGCAACCAGCAACTTTCAATAGCAGTTCAAGATGAGAGGCGTTTGTCAGCATTTCACAGACCATTTCGATCTTTCTCCACAATTATTCGGCTGCCTGGTGTAAGATATTTGTGAAATGGAGCAGTTTCGCTCACAAGACAAAAGACACTTTTCAACGTGAAGTGAGGACTTTGTCGACTTTTCAAGAGAGAAAATATCGAACTTGTACACAAAATTAAGCAAAATCTCCATCAAATATTGATTTTAACGTTTCGTTAATCCATCACAAATATAACTATTCTTCAAATGTTGTTACTAAAGTCATTATTTTTAATAACCAAAATTTAAAATATCTTTATCTCTGTAACAATGTAATGATAAATACCCGATTTATCAAAGGACTACTCACAGTGTATACTTTGCTTTAAGTTTATAAAAGAATCATCGTATTTTCATCACCTATATATTTAACAAAAGCTAAACCCTTTCTCGAGCCAAGTGGCTCATTGGGCCGGCGCTTATCTCCGGTTTCTGTAGCGTTAAACGGACGAGAGTCTTTGACTCACCCTGGACAGGACACTAATCCATCGCAGGTTAGCTCCCAGCAGAACTGGTACTCATTTATACCTCAGAGTCGACTGGAATAAGTCAGGTCAAGTGTCTTCTTCAAGGACACAGCACAGTGGTCTGACCGGGGCTCAAACGATTAGGAGTCGAACACGCTAACCTCTCGGCCACTGCGCCGCCGACTTTACCTAGAATAGATTAGCCTTTTCACTCCCAAGAACACCCGATGATGAGCCTGTAAATTCGCATAACTAATGTCCTTAGTATAGCTACGAGTAGTTTGGGAGAACTTCATCATTCATCTTCCAGAGTTTTTGATGAATGATCAAGTTTCATATTCTCAGCACCAATCAGCTTGTTTTATACTGTTATTGTAAGGGGATTTTAGATGTTGACAAACGCTAAAAGAGAAAAAAGGGTTCAAACGACGAGAAGGCTTATATCTAAATATTTGACCGAGTTACATCACTAGGAAAACATTCTGGCTTCAGCGACATGTTCCTCTCGATTCCTGAAGAAGAGAAGGTGCTGCCTTTGTTTTAACATCTGCAAACTGTTAGACCTTCGCGTCTTCTCGGATAAGGACGTTAAAGCGTAGGACCCGAGTGATAGACCTCCAGTCCTATAACTGTTCACCCGCGACTTCTTGAGTCAAAACGTCAAAAACGAAAAGAAAACAACAGAAAATATCTTTCTTAGACAAGCATTAAGTTATGATTAGTAACGTTTGTTCGTGCTGCGGCCTTGTTTTTGAACCAAGATTCACTTAGTGGGTGTGTTGTTGACCTGAAAAAAGGAATTTATATTGGTTTTGGTGAGAACATTCTGTTCGATAAAGTTTCATTTAAATCAACATATCTAAAGTATGTTTCCCAGTTTAATTGACTTCGTAACGAGAATAAACTTTCTGAAATCTTGGCATCATTCCCTAGTATCACGCTCCGCCATCTTGTATTTCAAGCCGCACCTGAAAGCGAGGCTTGAGGTGCATTGAGAGAAAATGGGCCTTCGACGGCAGCAAAAGTTGCAAAAAAACTTAAGATTAAGAATGGGAAAAAGGGCCAACGCATCCCCCCCCCCCCCCTCCTTCTAATTTGCATTTGCTCAGCCAGTAACCGGCTTTGGGAAACACAAGACAACCAAAAATCGCTTTTCAACGATTGGTTGGAAAAATTCGCGCCAAAAAAACGGAGCACGCGCGCGACGTGCGTACAGGGCAATGATTAATTGAACAACAACAATTACTACTGCGCTATGGATAAACTAACAAATCTCCGAAGAAAAGACGTTACAAAGACAACAACTTACTTTTTTAATACTTTAACTACAAAAATATTTGGATTACTAAAAACGAAAAAATTAACTTCCGAATATCAAAATATCCGAAAGCTTTAGGAAACACTTAATTTTTACTTCTTTTTATACAAAGCACAGTCCGTCGAGCTTCTGGTGTATTCAGCTCTTTTCATAAAAGAAGTAACTTATTTTTGAACGAGTCGCAAGCGTTTGTTCAAGCTTACAGTTAGAGTCAGAATGCACAATTATTGGTGCTTTTTATAAGAAACTTAAAATGGCCGACTAAAGCAAAAGCGCCCTCGTTCCTGTTGGTGCTGTTTTTATAGCAGTTGAGTTTAAATGGTAATTTTTTAAAAAAGTTTAAGTATATCTAGTGTCGAGGGTTGTCCGAAACTAATGAGTTGAAATGTCCGAAAGTTTCTTGTTGAAAGTTTTAAGGTCCGAATATTTTCGTAATAACAGTACTGATAATCAGAAAATTTTTTCCATATACTAACCTGTCATCAACTTTGTTTATGGCTATATTTAGTCACTTTCAGTACCAGAGGCGGAGAAGGCCGCGCAGTGATCAGTATTTTAGGCTTTGCCTCGTAGCCTGGTATCGGTGCAAAGCTGAAACGCTGCAGTAACATAGAGATTACAGCCTTCATCTGGGCCATTGCAAATTTATTACCAATGCAATGTCGAGGACCACTTGAGAACGGTATAAATGTGAACGGTTGAATTTTTCCCTCATCTAAAATTGCAGATAACAATAATCAATATAAGTTATCAATAAGTTTATAAAATTATAGAAATTATGCAAGTGGAGATTTAAATGCTTTGAAACATTTAAAATACTGTCTAACTAAGTTTGAACCAACTAAATTTAAACCAGCTAAATTCTAACAAACTAAATTTAAACTAAACTTTAACCAAGATTTCAAACGTTTTAAAACTTTTGTATCTCCACTTGTATAATATTGTAAATTTATCAAAATCTGCATCTGTGTGCATCAAACTTTCCTAGGAACAAGTGACACCTGGTAGGCGCCAGTCCGACGTGCAAGGGGTCTGGGTTCGATTCCCGGTGCCGGACCTTCACTCAGGGTCTTAAAATTACTGAGGAAAAGGTGCTGCTTTTGCTCTAACATCTGCAAACGGTTAGACCTTCGCATCTTCTTGGATAAGGACGTTAAACCGTAGGCCCTCGGGGTTCAATAACTGGGTTGTAAAACCTAGTAGTGAAGTAAAGTAGAGTAGTGAAGCTAAATAAATAAACCATCGCCATCCTAAAAGTCATCATCACCAAATTCACTGTCTTTACCACCTATGCCTTATTAAGTTATTATCATTTGGACTTTTTTTACCATCTTCATCATCCTTAGTCATCACAACCATCCTCAGTGTCATCACCTTCACCACCCCAGGCAACTATTTTCATCAACACCATCCTTAGCTATCATTATCATCATCACCCTCAGTCATTATCACCACCATGCTCAATGTCATCACCATCACCACCCTGTTTTCATCTTCACTGTCCTTAGTCATCATTATCACCCTCAATCATCACCAACATCCTCGATGTCCCTGTCATTTCCATCCTCAATGTCACACCTAACTATCTTTCATCAACACTGTCCTTACTAATCATCATCAACCTAAATCATCACCATTATCCTCAATCTCATCACCACCACCATCCTCAATGTCACACCCTGCTAATTTCATTTTCACTAACCTTAGTCATCATCGTCATCCTCAATGTCCCTGTCATTTCCATCCTCCATGTCACACCCTGCTATTTTCATCATCACTGACCTTAGTCATCATCATCAGCCTCAATTATCATCATAATCCTTGATGTCCCTGTCATTTCCATTCTCATTGTCACAACCAACTATCTTTCATCATCACTGTTCTTACTCATCATCACCAACTTCAAACATCACCATCAACCTCAATCATCACCATTATCCTCAATCTCATCACCACCACCATCCTCAATGTCACCCCAGCTACCTTCATCATCACTGACCTTAGTTATCATCATCATCACCATCATCAGTCATCATTATTACCAACCGATGTGCCTTCAACAACATAATCACCAACCTCATTGTAATAAAATATAAACCACTGCAGTTGAGCTATTCAACATTGTTTTTCTTCAAGCAGCAAAATGTGTCAGGGATGTTGAAATTAGCCACGTTACAACTGAATAATCTATCAGCCAGCTTCAAGATTTAACTTCAATGTACCAGCAAGACAAAAGGAACTTTTAAAATTCCTAAAAATTTCCCCTTCAAGATAAAACTCCTGTAAGATTTAAGGGGGCATATTTTTTAATCATGAGAAACTATACAATCATACATACTGTCGCCATAGAATCGATCTGGGTTGAACTCCAGAGGGTTAGGCCAATATTTAGGAAGCCTATGAATCACGCTAAGCCCAATAGAAACAATTGTGCCTTGAGGGAGGTCATAACCACCAAGTGAAACAGGGCTCTGGCATGTTCGCATTACAAGTATGGCTGGTGAGTGAAGCCGAAGGGACTCTTTGATCACACTTCCCAAATACTTCATCCTGTCTAGCTTTTCCCAAGTGATTTCTCCATCATCTTGAAAGACCTGGTTGGTTTCTTTTCTTATTTTCTCCTGTATTTCTGGGTGTCTTGAGAGCTCATACAGAGTCCAAGAGAGAGATGAACTTGTTGTTTCATGTCCTGAGGTAATGGTTCAGGATCAGAAAAAATATAAAGCAAGTTGTAAATAGATTGAAATTTCAACAACTTTCACTTCCTGTCGTTTTAAATATCTAACTTCTCCTTACAAAATGCAACCATTCAAAATAGATCGTATCATTGGTAACACGAAAATGAAAAGTGATATAAACAAAGTGAAACAATAAAGTTTTCAATGAAAGGTATTGGCTTTGTTGAAAAAATTTACCAAGACAACTGTGACTGAAAAGTAAAAAAAACATTTGTGCCTAACTAAAAAAATCAACTATATCAAATGTGGTTGTTAAGTTCCTTTTTCCTTTTTCAAATCAGTTGGCATGAAACGCCGGGTAAGTTCAGTTTGGTTTTCCAAAACTCTTGTAAGACGTTGCAGAAGCCAAACTGTACTGCAAGTAGTTAACAGTGTGAAGGTTATGTTAGTAGTGCGGATGCACAAGGTTTGTTTTTTATTCAAATTTGACTCTTTCAGTTAAAACAAAACCTGTATAATGATCCCTGCCACTGACAGCTGACAGCATTTCTGAGCCATGAATATGTTTCCAAAGCATAAAAACGGCATGCCATTTCTTACCTGCCAGCATGAAAGCAAACACTTGTGCTCGCAGTTCTTCGTCATCCATCTTGTACCCAGTTTCTTCGTTATACATGTCCATTAACAACTCCAACAAGTCCTTTTTTTCAGAAAAGATTCCATTCTGTCTCCTTTGTCGGCGTTCTGAAATAACCTATAGCCATTTGAGAGAAAGTCTTTGAATCAACCCAAGGAATAAGCTTCTCTGAGGGTCCTGGGTGCGCTCCCCCTTTAACTAAAAATCGGGTAGTTTTGGAGTCACAAGTCAGTCTTTCATGATTGGAAAATTTCTCTAAACATAGTTAATATATACAGACTCAGGTTAGGAAAGCCAGCAAACCTCAGATAAATACAAAGAATGTACAAAGATGCTTTGTTCTAAGTTGAACAAGCTGTAACCCTACACATTCTTTGTTTCAGGTGTTAGTGAGTCTATTTTGGAGGCCACTGGGTCATTCCTGAAAAAAAACAATATGGAAAGATTGTACTTTTTGTTTCAAACCAAGTCTAAGATTCACAATAAAGATGACCTCTAACTTAGTGTATTTCTTGATTTTTTGCATCAGAATCACATGAATGCCTTTTGTCAAAACTGCCTACAGCTAAAACCTGAAGATCAGGGCTTGAGAGTAACATTTTTGCTCTTTAGCCCAGTTGCTTTTGACAACTTTGATTTCACTAGCCAACACCAATTTTCTACTAGCAAGGTTTCTTTCCACCAGTAAAAAACCACTAGACAATGCTGCATTTCAACTAACCTGGGCCTGTGGCTAGTTGATTACTGTTAGTCTCAAGCCCTGAAGATGCTCAAAAAAAGTGAAAACACTTGTTTTTTTGTGCCTTGTTTCACGAATTTTTAACCACCACTTAGCAAGGGAATTTAGTTGATCCTAATTTATGTTACAAATTTTCCATACATTTAGGACGGTGTTATTTGTGCACTCTAAGCCTTTTTTGAATCGCTCATTGTCTTTGAGTGGAAGGTAACCATAGAAAGGTATTATGCTCTTGCGGCTCAAATACTTAGAGTCAGCTCCTTGCAGTAGGTCTGAAAAGGTCTTCGAAAGAGCCGACTCCCCAGATAAGACTGTGCCAAATTTGAAACCAAAAGCACACTCGCCAATAACATCAAGTGTGAGGTGGTTCATGCCAGGTTGCACTTTTATTTCGGCAGGTTTGTTCTTAGAATTCTCGACTGCATCTGTCCAAACCTAGAAAAAAAGAAAATCAATTTAACCAGATCAGTCATGGGTGGCGGAAGCAAAAAAATTACTTTGGGGGCACATGTACAGAGCAGAAATTGCAACAATTAGTTACAAAATCTGAGATTCCAATTCAATAGTTCCTGTTGTTAGTCAGAAATTTTTTTTGGGCCTGGTACTCCCAACCAAATTGTTGGGGGGCCAGTGCCACCCTCCCCCCCGCCCATGTCAGTAAATCTTAACTCAATGATGATGAAAGAATGATTCTAACTTTTTAGTATAACTTTTCATTATATTACAGTATTAAGTTAATAATTGCTTGGGTTGAAAGTGCAATTACTGCCTGGTTCTTAGACAAGATTACTTTAGTGTACTATTGGGGTGCTCAGACGTAAGTTGCTTGTCTCACATTTTTTGGTCTCTTTGTCTCATCTTTTTCTAAAGCAAAATATTAAGTGGCTGTTGCGTCTTCGTCTGAACAAATGGTACCTGTACATGTTGTATATATGATTTTCAATTTTTAAGCAAACATTTGCTTTCAATTGCAAATTTCTTTACAGCTACAGTTTATCAACTGTTGTAAAAAATTAACAATCAAGTAAACATGATGATCAAATATATCTGTCTCATTAGCATGTTCTAAAAATTGTAAGCTCCGCCAAAAAATGTTGTGAGAAACTGATAACATACATGTATTCCTGGGTGTTTTGATAAATAGTTGATTACTCAATGCCCTTAATGTCACTGTTGCAAATTGTTGCGCTTTTACCAATAATTTCTGTCACTTGTCTGCACTTTGACAATGGTCTGTTGCTCAATTTAAGACCGTGCTGCCTGTTGCCAAAACCCCTTTGTCTGCCCCACTTTTGTTAACTGATGCACACTAAAATGGCTATTTCAACAGGCCGGTTGTTAAATGTTTGTTTTGTCAGATAAAGCCTATATGTAATGAAAAATAATTATACAGAGCATATAAAATTAGATTCGAAGAAATTTACAAAATTGCAAATTAACTTTAATTGCTACTACCAACACTTAAGTTACTATTAGAGGGTTGTAGGTTTACACAGCCATGATTTGGACAAGATTGGCTCCAGAAGTTGGTTAATCCTCTGACCATGCATGGTTTATAAGTCCTAAATTGTTACTTTTGCAACATTGAAACCATCTAACTCAATACCTTTATAACATTTTGAACATTCTCTTTAAAAACAGACACCATGCCTTTCAGTTTAGTGAAGTGAAATGCGGGGCCAATCATCTTGCGCTGTCGAGCATGGTCCTTTCCCTTGGATGTGAAAAGACTATTTCCAATGTTTGGAAAGATGACTTTGAGTGCATCTGTTCTTTCAAATTTGTGAAACTCTCTAACAGCAACTTGTTTTACCAACTCTGGATCACAAATAACAACTCTTGGTGGCACTAAAAGGAAATATAAAGAGGTTTGTAAGAATGGAGCAATAAAATGTACTCAAGACTAGACTTTTTAGAATTTGTTATCAAATTTTCCCAGAGTTTTGAAAATCTGATCATTTTATTAATCATAATGAAAATCTCGTAAATAAAATTGGCTGATGTTACTATACCTTTTGTACTCATTCAAAATCGAGGTTCTGTGCATACAGTTGTTTTAGTTTCTTAAAATGCATATATCGCTGACAACTCTTTTGGGATCAAATCATTTCACATACAGTTTAAAGTACTTCTGCAAAAAAATGTTTCAAAATTTGGTCAAATTGTTTTTTCAACAGTGGCTTGAACTAGCAAAATTTTCAGACATCTTGGTTCACAACTGCATATTTGGGGGAAATGGGTGGTGACGTCATTCCCGACTTATAATATTGAGCAAATGAGATCTTTCCAAACACAAAGGTACAAAAGAACTGAGAACTGTATGAGGAATTGGAATGTACTTCTGAATAAAAAATCTCTGATTCATTTGTGTCCATCATGCTATGTTTTCATACAGAGATGTCTGGGAATGATGTCATAACCCAGTCCTCTTGAAGCATATGTGTATAAAAAATTGACAATACAACTGATTTCAAAAATTATTTTCTTAAATCCTCTTAGTTTCCAAACACTTTTACTGGTAACAAAAATAATTGTTAGTGTTACAGGCACTTTAAACTAATTTTGCAGTACCCAGATCGAGAGTTAAGTACCATAACTGACTGAGTAAGCAACCATGGTTAAATAAGCAGCAACCCCCTAGTCTTATAAAATACAGTCTTGTAAAAACAGAGTGTAAAACAGAACTTAAGATTAAAAAAGAAAAACTGTGAGTACAATGAAGTTTGAAGTTAGGAATGATGAGAAAATAGAAACAAAATGTATTTTTCAGACACAATTTAAAATAACCCATGTGTTTCAGATACTTTTTGCCTTTATGTTGAGATCAAGAGAGGTGATTTGAAGGCGTAGGCGTGTTTCAAACTTGAAGCTCTAGAGGGGGGGCTTTCAGAGGGGAAGGGGGGGGGGGGTCTTATAGAGAGTTAATGGTATATCAGCAATAAAGTTAACTCA
>JAOBAT010102012.1:1069-15746 GCA_026413305.1 Hydrozoanthus tunicans
TTTTAAAATATAGCAAAACAATCTGCAGTTGTGGGGAAAGAGTGTTAATCAAAATTCGTTAGTTGGGGAGAGATTAAGAGAAATTTGCTAGAATGGAGAAAACTTAAGGGGAACTCATTTAAGATGCAGGCTTTTCAAAAGCAATCGTTTTTACCAACTAACATCAATTTCGTTCCAAGGCCTATTTCATTTTCCGGCGTCCCCGACAGCCTGGGAACGAAGTTATAAATGATGTCGTACTTGATTTTGAACCGCCAAGTTACGTTCGTAAAATAATGAAAATAAAACTGTATAAAATATGTTTATCAGATAATTAAGCATATCTTGTTTCTTGCAGATTTGACCGATGAAACATTTGATTTCATTTTCGAGTCTTGTCGTAAATCTCCTGTGTTGAACGAAAACGTGAAGTTGCTGTTTTTGTTTTGTCCAATGGGGGGAAAAGTAAAATCTCTTTCTGGAGATGAAGGTGGCGCATTTTCTGCAAGGCAATCAAAGTGAGTACTTAGTTTAACTCTCAACGGTTAACGTGTCAACTCTTATCTTATAACCTGTAAACAGGCTCTTCCTCGTTTTTTCGGATTTTCCGCCTCTCTCCCCAGTCGCCTTCCCAGCTAATTTCGTCGAACAGGCTGTTCACAGCTATTATCTTATCTCAAGAAGATGGGACAATTAGGTGGCGTGTGGGTATTGGTGTTTAGACCGGATTTCAAAACCTCATTTTAAGATTACAAAAGACGCTCTCCTGCTTTGTAACGTTTTTTAAAACGTTAAAATATTTCAACACATTGCTTAAGCAGCTATCTTGTTTCTTAATTATCTTTTTAGAAAACTAGATTTGTTATTATTCACAAGATCTTCACAAGCACTACAGCGTTTACACGTTTGTTCTTATAAGAACTAGTAAATTTGGCCGAAGCTCATTGCCCTTAATTTTTAGGGCGACTTGAGCCTAAAATTGTTCTTAAAATGTTCTTATTTCTATGCATATGTGTGGTTTCAATCGAAAAAAAAACGAAGTCTAAGGTACTGCAATACATGTATTTGAAAACGGATTGCTTTGCGGGTGTATTCTATGTTATATGCATGTTTACAACGATTGTTAGGAACAACCTTCAGAGTAGTGTTTAATTTGAAGCAATGACAATGATTAAGTGAAAAAAAATTGCGAATCATTTTTTGTAAAGCTAAGAAAAATTGCTCAATCGATCCCCAAGTCTCAGCCTGTTCTTAAACTTTGGCCAATCTGAGCCTCATTGTTGTTATAAAAAAGCGTGTAAATTGAAAAGTAAGCTTGAAGTTACTGTAGTCTTATTCAATCCGCAGATACCAATTTGAGTACATCGGTATTGCAAACAAAGAAAAGGATCATAGTGCTTTGAAGAAATGGATGGACAAACTTCACACCGAAACACTGCGTTTCGACTACTCTCCTACAAACGCAGAGGAAATTGAGCTGAGACTCAAACAACTGAAAAGAAAATATGACCCTGACAACACTTTCCATCTTGTCGAAAGAAACATTATTCCGGATGTTTAGTTGGCGGTTTAGCGGAGATAATTGCATCCGGAGCTTGTCTTTGGATAAACGTCCTTGGGATTGTATATACTTCATAAGTGCAAATCTGTCATATAAATGTATATATGCAAATGATGACAGAACTCAGGCTCGGCCAGCCATGAGTTCTTAAGTGTAGGCTCAAAATAAAAGACTGAAACCCCGGAAGGGGATGGGGGGGGGGGGGATACTTCGGGGTCAAAAGGGTAGGGATGGCTGTCGGAAAAGTCCCCAGAATACCCTAAAAAATACCACGGACTAAAAATTTTCCACCATAAGAAATACCTCTCGGTTTTAAAAATACCAATTGAAATCTGTGAATTTTCCCTGGGTAGCTAGCGGGTCGGCGTTAAGTCCCCTTTTCGGTTGTGTCGAACGTGATATGCAGCATAAAAGGCGCGCACGTAATTGGACGTTCGCCGAGAACTTTTGTCTTATCTTCTTGTTCAGTATACGCACGTTTGCTAAAACACGGGACAGCAATCAGTCCAATAGCTTCATGCTTTTTAGGGTTTGAAAACCCTAAAAAATACCAGGTTCTTGGTTTCGGATTTCTTTTAACAACCCCTAAAAAATACCGGACTGGCAATCTTTACCTCTAAAAAATTCGACAGTCAGACCTACCACCCCAATACCACCCGGAGTAACCCTCCCCCCCCCCCCCCGGGACCGAAACGTAAGGGATGTAGAGTGTATCTTTTGATTTTCATGAAAGTTTTGGTTATCAATTAACAGACATTTACGCACACACTCACACACAAGAAAACACTCACAGTGACCAAGATTAATTTTATTGCTGATCCATACGAACCTGTTAACGGCAAAGGTAATTTTTAGTGACTGCTTTCTTGAACGTGACAGTTTGCTCTGGGTGGGGATGTAGTGTTTAATAGTTTAATTCGGTCCCTCACCCTGAAAGTCATTTATATGTAACGTGCATGCGCAATTGAAAAAGAAAAGCACATGGTGTGTATATAGCGAGAGTGTAAAGCGTGAGCGATTAAAATGCCCCTTAATTTTTAATACAACCTGTCCGTGTGGGAGTTTACAGGGAGGGACTCGAAAATTCATTAGAAAGGTTATATGGAAGTTGCCGAATTGAAATCAAGTTTGAAAAGAATATATGTTTCTTATATATGCCTCTTGTCGAAGGCTTATATAGATCGACGAAAGTACTTTCTAGCAACCCTTAATTTTTCCTACAACACCATATTATGACAGCGTCTGACCCAAACTGTTTACTTTCGGTTCCAATTGCAAGTCTCTGTTTTTTTAAAAACAAAAAGCTTTTTTAAAAGTAACAGTCCTTCTCTTATTACGTGACTAACCCCTTTAGCCCAGGTACGTTTATGCACTATTCACGTGGGTTCGTAGGCGGGAGCCGGGGAATACTGCTATATGCACTCTGAGCAAATATTCTTTTTAAGACTTGTGAGTTATATGAAATAATTAAAAAAAAAGAAATTATTAAACACATAAAAATAACGTTATATCAGTTTTATGGGTTTCTCAGGACTTTAATGATTGGAACTGTAAGAAAAAAGCATAGTGATCAAACGCAGTTTCTTTCAGAGCTCTGGTTACCAGATGCCATTGTCTAAAGGCCACCTGTCTTGATTAGCCCTTATGGTTTTACACAAGTGGCCTACACTCATCAATCTGTTAATTTCTTATTTCTATATATAACTGTGATATTTCCTGTGAATAATGAGTGTGAATAAAGTTGTTGTTGTTGTTGCTCTTGTATTCAACAGTAAGTATAATATGAATCATTACGCAGTAGGTAGACCCATCCACTTGTTAAACTATATTGGGTTTTTTGCCCTCACAGACTTTTACAAATAACAAACACGAGGATTATAAAGTTATAGAAGGCTAACTCGATATAGTTGTTGATAATTGTTGTCGTTAAAGAAAAAAATAATTGGTATTTGAAACGATTTACTCAACAATCATATTTTGACCATCACTTCTGCTATAAAATAAAGACACTACACCGATTGAGAAAAATCACCGAAATATCGCCGATATACCGCCGACGCTCGGCTAAAACTCGATCGACATGTTACATATACGTCCCAACGATATATCGGTCGACACTCGAACGATCTGTCGACTAAGTATCGACCAAACATCATAAAAGACACAAGCAAAAAATTATTGAGGAGGAGTGGGGGGGGAGGGGGGGGGAGGGGCACAGAGCAGGAATTGTAAAAGTTCGTTATAGAATATGAGATTCCTTTTAAAGAGTTGCTGTTGTTAGCCAGAAATTATTGGAGCGGCCAGGCCCAGTGCCCCCATTGAAAAACAACAAATGAAGCTGAAGATAGTGGTTTGAACTCTTTTTTGTCATATCATTTCAAACTGTGTAAGAGCGATTGTATTTTCGTTCTTTAAACTTGGTTTGGAAACGTGTCAAACTATGTCTTTCATCTCTGATTGTTCATTCTGTCCTCACACTCTGCGTGACTCTGTTATTCTATATCTAGTGGTTTCCTGCCATGTTGTTGATCTCACGTAGTTATATCACAGAGAACCTTACTTTTGAGCGATGATGGTCGGATAAACCTGGATCTTCTCAAGTTTTTTAGGCCGTAAATCATGAGAGTAAAGGTGAATTTGACAGCTTGTTGTTGTTTTTGTCTGCTGGTCGTTGTTGCGTCGTTCGTCAATTCCACCACAGGTAAGCGGAAACTTACTCTTCGTGATTAGAAGAATGTCTGAATTCGCCATTATCTAGCTCTTCTTTCTCTATTTTGCTGCAGGTTTGACATGCAAAACCGTTACTAATTTCTTGTAAAGAACGAAATGAGTTCCTCTGCAAATTATTGTACGGATCATACTGTGAATCCTTGATTTGATTTAGAATGGAATAGAGGAATGCCGTGTACATCTATATTTTGTGTTTATATCGTTTACCCAAAGTTTGCCAAATAAACACCGAGCTAGAAACTGGTATTTCTCCTTCGAGTTAATCGTTGCTCTAAATTGCTAAGTGTACGCAATAAAGACGTAAAGACGGATTGACTGATTTTGAAATTGCGTCAAAGCATTAATATTTGCTGCAGGGAACTATTGCTTCATTAACTGATCAGGCACAGTTCGTATTGTTTTAAAGATCGATCCCTTTCGTAAGGGCAGTTAGGTTTTAGTAGAACTGGAACGGTCAAAACTTTATTCAAAGATGGACGTAATACACTTTGCGATGTTCAAGGAAACACGTTGATCTGTCATGATCGGATGTCGGGGTTGGAAAAGCAATAAAAAACCTATTAAACAGACACTTGGGATCATGTTCAAATCAATCTCACCACCCACAGATGATATCATCGACCTTAAATGACCTAGAGCATTCAACCCAAAATATCAACAGTAAATCAACTAAACGCTTACATACAAAAGATTTCGGAGTAGAAAAGTCTAAATACACTTATCCTTGAACGCATTCTTTATCATTTCATCTTTGTGAAAATGTCTTTAGTTATTTTTGACCGGGGGGGGTACTTCGGGGTCAAAAGGGTAGAGATGGCCGTCGGAAAAGTCCCAAAAATACTCTAAAAAATACCAAGGGATAAAAGATTTCCCCCCTAAAAAATACCTCTCGGTTTTAAGATTACCCTAAAAAATACCAATTTTCCTTGACAGCTAGCGGATCTGCGCACAGTTCCTCGTGATATGCAGTGAATAAAGGCGCGCGCGTATTAGAACGTTCGTCGAAGGACTTTTTTCTTAAAATCTTATCAGTATGCACGTTTGCTAAAACACGGGACTGCAAGCAGTCCAATAGCATGGGGTTTTTTAACCCTAAAAAATACCAGACTCTTGGTTTACCACAGAATTTCTTTTAAAAACCGGACCGACAATTTTAACCCCTTCAAAATACGACAGTTATACCTACCATCCCAATATAGGGAGTACCCCACCCCCCCCGTTTTTGACGTGAAGATCGCTAAGCGCAATAATATTTTCCTTTTCCTTTTTTATCGTTTTTTCCCCCAAAAGATATCTATTGCAGAAAGGGACGAAACTACAATATGTATATGTGTATCTGTGAACTGTTATTATGATACCTTTGAAGATTGTTGTTGTTGTTTTATTATTACTGTTGTTGTTGTTGTTATTATTGTCATCATATAAAATTGCTTATAGCCCTGGCTGATGTTAAGCCAATGGTTGTCTGAAGAGAACGAGTTAAAGCCAATTAACAAGGGTCTCTCAAGTCCTTTTTTCTTGTAATCTAGCACTCTAGCGTTTTTCTTAAAATCCTAGCCGTTCCCAGTAGAGCCGTTTTTTTGTAAAAACTCAGTCTAATATCTTTACACCTAGCTCGTCAATCCATTTACCTAGGTTTTTTGACACACCTCCAAGAGCCCTAATGACAGTGGGCACCACTTTCACCGCTTTTATTTGATTTGTTGTAATAATAATAATAATAATAATAATAATAATAATAATAATAATAGTTATTATTATTATTGTTATTATAATTATTATCATTATTATTGTTATTAATATCATTAAAATATAAAAATGGTACTTCAAAGTTAAAAGGTAATAGAAAACCTTTTGACTTAGAAGTACATTTTGATATTTAACCTCATGGGCGTTTTTATGCACCATTATTATTATTGATATATTCTTCTTCTTCTTCGTCTACTTCTTCTTCTTCTTCTTCTTCTTCTTCTTCTTATTATTATTATTATTATTATTATTATTATTATTGTTGCTGTTGTTGTTATCGTTGTTGTGGAGAATTAAGGTACTTAATTAATGGTACTTCAAAGTTAAAAGGTAATATAAAACCTTTTGACTTTGAAGTACCATTTTGTTATTTAACCTTATGGGCGTTTTTATGCACCATTATTATTATTAATAATTGAGAATTATGGATTATATTAGTTTTAAATTACATTTGCCTCACTTTAAATATGGAACAAAACACTGTTCTTCCTGTTTTATTTTTTTGACAAAACATTGCCAGGTCAAACTGTGGAATGTAAGCGCACTTCCCGTATACCATGGCTATGTGGACCAGACCAGTGTCATCCTTCCACAGGGTGCAGTAAGCCGAAACACAATTGTATCTGTGTTGGGGATTGTGGATATACTTGCGTCGAGGAAGGTGACTATACGAAATGCGTAGTATATGTTAACTCAAGACCTATTATTACATGTTTTCGGCACTCGTTGTTTTCGATTTTGCGTATACGGTTGTATCTGAAAAGTTGTCGTGGTTTTGTTGCTAGATATCAGTGAAAGCAAGGGATATCGTAATTTAACAAGGACAACAGATAAGAACTCTTTCACAACTCGTTTCGATACAAATTCTTTTAGAATACATGCCAGGTGATGAAAATGACTGAAGTTGCAAGACGATTTTCACTAAGATTCGGTTTATTCCGAGGTGTTTTGTGACAAACTGTTTTTAACCAAGTTGTATACGATAAGAATATTAAACAATTTTTCCATGCAGATTCCCGGCGCGTCTGATAAATATGTACCAAGTCGGCTATAAATCATCTCATATCCAAATGGCACGATTGGGAAAATTGTTTTATTTAAATAAATGACCTGTCTGAAACCTTCGATACAATTTTTACATATTCTCAGAAATTGTTTAGCTCGACAATTCTTTATAAATAAGGTCATTCAGTGTATGAGCAGATGATAGAGATCGAGTGAACTAATTAGAATGCTCGAACAAACGAGTTTGAAAATTTGACAAAATGATTTATTACAATCATAGGTACTGATGAAATATCAGGATGTTTGTACCCTTTTACCAAAATACCATATCTTCATCGCGCGCAGTGCATGAGGATACTCCAACTAACTATAAGAGAGCTTCCAGCTAAAAGGAGACAGCTGCAAGTTGATTTCTCTTTGTAGGAATTATACCAATATCTAAAAATGAGCAAAACTTTACACATGGCTGCCTGGCGATGCGAATTCTATCTTCTCGTGCTGAAAATATCTTTCACACGTCGTTCCCTTTGCTCACTCGTCAGGTACTTTCAGCACTCGAAGATAAGATTCGTACTCCCGCGCAGTCATGGAATGTTATCTACATATCAAACGCTTTGAGATGAACATGGTGTCAGGTTTGACCGGTATCCTGTTGTTGAGGTCTTTTTTAACCATCTTGTATGTTTTATAATCTTCGTATGTTCGCAAACACCCTTGCAAGTACTTCTAAAGTATTTGAGCCCGCTTTCTGGTGTTACAGGAGCCAAATGTGGGAAACCGCCGAGAGTGGGTAGAAACGTCATTCAGAACTACACGTCGACAGCCGTAGGGGCGAAAGTTTATTACAAGTGCAAAGAAGGGTATTCTATCTCGGGTTCAACATCTCGAACGTGCAACTATAACAAAAGATGGGACCCTGTTGGGCCACAATGCTGTAAGTCCTAACCGTGACAGATTTTTTGTCGATTCCTTTTGCCTACCTTTGAAGTCCAACCTTCAGATCTTCAAATAGTTAAATATTTTGTGCTGCGAAACCACCATTAATGATTGTTTTGTAAACTGTTAAAGGTTATACAAAATGAATGAGAATAGATGAATGAGTGAGTAAGTAAAGCGAATAGGTGAGTTTCCCAAAGTCATTTGAGAATATGCTGGACAGATTTGCTTTTTCGAAGTCGAGTGGATGAAGAAGGGAAGAACAAATTACTGAGAATAAATGGATGAGTGAATGAAAGAAAGAATGAATGAACGAATGAATGAATGAGTGATTAAATAATGAATGCAGGAACACTGAATGAATGAACGAACGGATAGATATTTTGCTGGTGCAAATTTGTGTCAGTGAACAGTTTGAGTTTCATGACTAATTTGTTGTCTCAAACCTTTTTCAGAATTAACTTGGTACAAATAATTCTTTCAGTTGCGTCATGTAGCGCTCCCAAGCTTAAAAAGTTTGCATACCTGAAGCCTCCCCACGATACACCAGGTTTGAAATTCAAAACTGGCCAGAAGATCACATTTGGCTGCAGAAAGGGCTACAAGGAAAAGGGTGACCCAGTTGCAATGTGTTTCAGCGGATCCTGGACTATAGGGTCGTTCGAATGTATTGGTAATTATGACTGACTTTCATTGTATAAGCTCAATTGTGTATTCAGCTGACATTATGAAAAGGAACAAACGAAATTATCAATTTCAGTTTGGGTGAAAAGATAACCCGGGGAACACGTGCTAACTGAATCCTATCGATGTTTATTCAGTCTCGGGCATTCGAACATGTTAGAACTGTCGTTAATCGAACGTTTGATCAAATTTTCGATTGAACACGCTTATACATATGGTATCAATAGGCTGGCCGAGGGTACATTATATCAACGATTACCGAAAAAAAACAATATGTTTTATTGCATCTTATCGTTGGATTTTACAATCGGACATACAAGATAATCACAAAGTCGCGTCAAATAAAGTCTTTGTTCAGATAATTCGTTATAGCTTTTTATTTTGATAGATTTTAAAAACAACCAGGAACTGAAATTATCTTTATACTTTAACAACTTTCCATTGCAGTCCAAGCTAGAATGTGATCCACGTTTATGGATTGTAGATATTGCACGTACTGCCTTATTAAAGGGATTTGTTAGAAAAGAGTCGTTAAAGTGCAGAATGATTACTGTGTTTATAATATAGAGGGCAAAATTATTTCGATTTGATTAGAAATCGATCGACGGGGCCTTTTTTCTCGATTCAGGACAAAATTACTCGGCGCTGATTGGGCGCTGGTATCCTTCCGAAGTTTTTCGAAGATTTTGCGAAAATTTGCCAAGATTTCCGAATATCTCCGAAGATTTTCCAGAAGATTTTAAAATTCATAGAAGTTCCTTAAAAACGACTTTAAATGCTTCAACAAATTGCAAACGTTTTCAAACTCGAAAAATCTCGGGATGAGTAACGTTTTCTGGCGTCGGAAATGCGGGAAGTGTTAATCCTAAATTTTACTCGACCAAATGCAAATTGTCTATACGTATTTTACTCTTAATTGTAAGTAAATGGATTAGGGCTTGTGGCGAGTGGTTCTTTCCTAAAACATCCCCGTTATTGAGGAATCACCAGGGACGATACCTTTGTTTGCTGATGTACGCTCTTAACTTTTCTTACATCATGTTAGGCTGAGAGCTCGAACCGAACTGGATAAAACTCGAACTAGGTCTTTTCCATCATGCAGCTCAACGAGATCCATTATTGTCTCGTCACCTTGGAAGTTCACAGACCAAGCCTGGATTTCTTAATGAGCTTGGCTCATAATATAGATTTTAGACTAAATTATCAATCTACTGAACTTGACCGCTCAGAAATTCAATGATAGTAGGTAAGCCCGCACAAGATGTATTTACAACAAAAAATATGATCCACTAACGGCTTAGCAAGGTTACTAATATTCACGCGGGGCAATCATGAGACTTTCATGATAATAACGAATCTCTCGATTCTCTAAGCCAACACTAGATTTGTCTCTGTAGTGTAAAATTGTTAATAAAGATTTTGAAATACGACTGATGATAATTTCGTGTTGTTACACTAGTCTTGTGATAAAGTTCGCTTGATGCAATAATAATAATAATAATAATAATAATAATAATAAATATGTATTGACAACTCCCCCAAGGGGCTTTTCAATGTCAATGCGCGGTGCTGATGTGATTTGGCCATGGATTCACACTAGAACCCTTTTTTTCAGCCAACCACAGTTGCCCAAGAACTAACAGGCGCCAAAAAGCAAGCTGTACCGTGGAGTGCTCGCCGTTTGAAGGGTGCGAGGGCCTGGGTCTTACTGAAAACGATTGCTTGTGTGATGGAACATGTGGTTACAGCTGCATTCAACAAGGTGCTTTTTAATCCTAATTTCCGTTCTTATATTGTTTATGTGTCAGAACTTTTTTTTCCTAGTTGCGACGATTGCAAGTTATACACTCTATTAATTTGTTCAACTAAAACACTAGATCCTCGCAGTATATTGTTAACAGGAGTAATTTAGAGGTAAATCTAATAAACCTTTAGCTTAAACTAATTTTCCTAATAATTTAACTCATTTTAAGGGTGCACGGAGGACATATTAGCACTTGCCCCCTCCTACCTACCCCCGTCTGTCCATACTCTTACATATTCGGGGCCAAAAGGCATCCGAGTCAAGGTTTCTCCCCTGTTTTTTGTTATTATTTTTCTCAATTTTAATTTTTTTTGTTCCAAATTTTCTGATATTTGCTCGGTTACAAAGTCTTAACTCGATAACAGAGACTGGGACGAAGTGAAATAAAGATGCGAGTATGGACAGCAGAAGTTCGCTTTGCTTAAAACAAAACCTCGTGAAAATGTTAAAGCCCCGAGTACAGGCTGTTGTAACAGTCTCTTGTTTCTAAACAAGTTCTTTCTTCGTAGTAGACTTCAGAGAATAAAAAAAAAATGCTTGCTGCCTTTAAGTGGTCGCCATGAGAAAAAGCTCTATAGTGTAATATCCAAATTGTCAAAAAACCTTTACTACTTGAGCAAAAACTTTAAGTAAAGTAATTTCAACTACACATTTTTTGTATAAATATGTTTATGCATTTTTTAAAATTTATTTGTAACAATTATTATAATTACAAATTTACAACCACCTCAATACAAACCACATAAAATACAAATTACTTTGCCTTACCACTACTAATTAAATTTTGACTAATGACTTAATTTGTTAACGCTGAAACATTTTAAATAAATTGAGACCATTTGCTGTGCCATTTTTCAATACTTCGTTTTTCGATGGCTATTTGTTTTTCTATTTTGTATCTTGTCTTAAATTCGAGCAAAGATTTTTTGAAACTTACTTTTTCATTGCTAGACATATAAACTCGGTGAAAACCTCTTATTTTTACTTTCTGGCGCTTATTTTATATATTCAGGTTTAATGTGTCCCACTCCACGGTCGATTAACAACGGTAATGTCACCTTTACATCAAAAGTCTACCGGAGTACAGTAAACTACACGTGTAATGAAGGGTTTAGCTTGAGGGGACCCAGTTTAAGAGTCTGCCGGGGAAAAGGAAAGTGGAGTGGCCCTGATCCAAGCTGCGGTAAGTTTGTTGTTTATTGCTACAGAAGAGCAAGGAATATTTGTTTCAAAATAAGTTTCTCTGATATGCATTATCAATTGATTGATAAAGCATAAGCTAAATTTGTTATGTATTTAGGTTAAGTGAATTATTGTATACTTGATCCAAGCTGCGGTAAGTTTGTTGTTTTAATTTATAGCTACAGTACAGCAGAGAAATTTTGTTTCAAAATAAGTTTATCTTATATGCATTATCAATTGATTGATCAAGCATAAGATAAATTTATTATGTACTTAGGTTAAGTGAATTATTGTATAATTGTTCTTTGTGGATTTATATTAATTTAATATCTGCATCACCAGATCCAAGCTGCGGAAATGTTTTGTTCATATAACTACATGTAGAGAAATTCAACTTTAAATCAAGACTTTATGAACTTGTATCACTGTATTTGACGTATTTTCAAGGGCCCATCCCGCTGCTGCAATAAGTTTCGCCAAAGTTTATGTTTTGGCGCTTACCTGAGCATTCAGCGCATGTTCGTTCAAATTTCCTTAATAATAGCTTCCAAAAATATAGTACTGATAGATAATAAAAGCTCTTTGAAAAAAACACACAAAAGAAATATCCTCTGAAAACTTTAGAGCCCACATTCGTCTGTACCGAGATATTTCAACTGCTCGAACTCAGGTTTCTTAGACTGAGAGTGACAATTGAGGCCATTTTTCGATGACAAGCCAACTAGTTTTTCATTTTTTATCTCTTAGACTAAAGATTTATTTGGTTTTCCGTAAGTACTGATCAAGAATGCAGATAAAGAGTATTTTTTAAAAGATGTACTGCAAATCCTCGGAAAAGCTCAGGAATTTGCCCAGGATTTTTGCAGCAATTGTTTCAGTTCAAAACATCCCTGTGCAAGACTGCTTGTATTTGAATGGGCGCTTACATAAGCATAGGCGTTTTTAAAATACGTTGAATACGGTATTTGTATTAAAATGCATATGAAGTGAAAAGTTTTATATTGTTTCAGTGCATAGACCTTGCTAAATGATGAATAGCGGTGAAAGATTTTGTCAAATGCGTCTATGATTCATATGATATTAACATTTAAAGTTTTCACGAGTGGTTCCGACAAATTTACATATTTTCTAATGTGCTGCCAATCCATAACCTTTGGATGTACTTAATTCAAAATTGGGTTATTGATGTATCTCGAGGTATATAGATCATCGGTTTGAGTTGGGCTCATATTCATCCAAAGGTTATGGATTGGCAGCAGATTGAAATATATTGGCAATTTTAGCGGAACCACTTGTGTAATCATTTATAAATTATAAAGTCGAGGTGGACGCAACGCGGTACACAGTTGTAGATTGCGAACGTGGTAGATCAGGATCAAAATATTGTATGAAAATGCGTTTTTTTTTGTTATAACCTCAACTCACTCGCATTTCCTCATGATAGACGCAACGCGATACAACTACAACTTCATTACTTGCACTTCTAGTTTTACAGACCCTTCTTTATTTTTGTTGGCACGTTTTTGGAGACCAATCGTCGTTCATTCTAATTGTGTGTAACTGTGCAGAGGCGATAATTGGTATCTGAGATGGAACTTCAAATTGAAAATTTGTTTCTGCGAAACAAGAAAATACAAAAAAATTAGATTAAGTCAAACTGATAAACAATTGGCTCTGTCGTATAGGAAATTTAATAAGCTTTCAGAAAATGTATACTTTAGTGGGACTTAGATAAAAACCTAGCGCGCTATACGCGAAAAAACGAAGGCACCAAAAAGGTGCGTCTGATACCTTAATATATCGAGAAACACAAAAACATCTTGACAAAACTTTTTCACCGCTATTTCTTATTTAGCAAGATCAATCCATTGAAGTAAAACGTTTTTCACTTAATATGCACTTTAACATGGAACAACATTGCATCCAGATTGCCAAGATAGTTGTAGCAATGGACGGCTGCTTTAGTCTTGCTAGAACTCATGTAGGAGGAGTCGCGAAGTCTCTTTATAGATTAGCTATCAAAGTGAATGAACAAGGTGTCTTTGAAGCTCAGTAATCATACGTACACAACAAAAGTCATATCTTTGCTGATGACGCAAACACATTGTAGTTGTGTGGTGATGTGCTTGATTATGCGCAACGCTGATGAGATCATTATTTTTTAAATAAAAGAAACATATGGGCAAAAAAAAAATTCCCTATTGCGAAACAATAAACAGACTAGCCAGCAATTCGGTTGGCGCCATTTTGCGACAACTGAATCCCTTTTATACACACCAGTACATGTAAGAGATGGAGAACAATATCAAGCAATCGGTCCAATAACTTCTAATAAAAGGGCCGGAAACGCAGTTTCGTTTGTTCTCATTTAATGATGTAAAACTGAAGCCATATGTTTGGTCTGTACGGGAAAACATTTTCCCTCGGAACTTTGCACAGACCTCGCACTTTCGGTCTGAACAGTGAAAGACCTTGGGCAAAGATTATCCCGGACAGACCTGGCACTTGGCTAAGATACATTTACAACAGGTGGAAACTTTCTTCGTTGTATTTTTAGACAAAGATTGTGAAGCCCCAGTTGTCCCTGAAAATGCAGAGATCCGTAACCCGAGACCGAAGTATCCTTCACGTACAAAAGTTGTGTTCGAGTGCCTGCCTGGTTATAACAGCGAAGGAGAAGCTACGACTCAATGCAGGCATGGCAAGTGGATTCAGGGTCAACAATTCCTGTGTCGAAGTAAGCAGTAAATCTAGATTCTCTTATTTATTCTAGCTCTCTTCTGTAAAGATAAGATTATTACCACAAAGGTAGCAGGGGCAGATGGAGTGAACTTGGTGTTGGGCAGAAAAAGGGAGAGCGAAAAGTGGCTTGAGGAGAAGTGTTTTGTTAGACAAATAGCGTGAGTTTCTAGTGGAAAAGGGAACGGCTGGTCTGTGGCAAATGTTTCGCTTGGTTCCTATCCCCCATATACGAAAGAAAACTCGCGCGGTGGACAAAGGTCAGTGCCTCGCTTTGGTGAGAAGAAACATACTTTACACGGGAGGCG
>JAOBAT010102023.1:0-13406 GCA_026413305.1 Hydrozoanthus tunicans
AGTGTGGACGGAAGGCCTAAACGTATCAAAAAGTATACGGATTCGAATGAATCCGCGTTAGTGTGGACGGGCCCTTAAACAAACCTGAAGCTAGATCTGCTCGCCAAAAAATACTGTAGATTAATCAGTTTTTGTTCGAAGGAAACAAAAAGCTTGCTCTGTACTTCGACAGATATATTGTGAACAACAGTGTAGGAGGGTAAAAATCTAATCATTTTCGTGGGGAAAAAGTTGTTTGCGACACGCAAACAAACAACAGGTTTGTAACAGATTTCTCATTTACTAATTGAGAAATCTGTTTTAAACCTGTTGTTTGTTACGTGAATGCCACGTGTTCTGTACTGATAAGTGTTAACTAAATAGTAAAGTCGAGTTTTAAATCTAGTGGCGGGTGCTTTTCATTGTGTAAATGCAAGATGTATATCCAACAAAACCAACTTCTGATTAATGGTAAAAATAAGGTATTTTTTTAAAGGCTGTCCTTTAAATTGTAACTGCGGAACCACCATTTTTGTTACATGGAAATGCGAAAGCAAAAGCTTAGCCGAAGTTCTCTCGATAATGCCAAATGACATATACATATTGTACGTATAAACTTTGATGTACTCAAAACTGTAGACGCTGATCGATTTAGATGATCATGAATATGTAGATATAGAAGCAGATCGATATAGAGATAGATGTAGATGCTAAGATATATCTATCTAGAGGTAGATAAAGAAGTAGACGCATTATACATGTAGGCGTAGATATGGAAGTCGGCGGAAAATCATTTCTACCAACTCGTTCGCATTTTCAACTTAGGTCATTCTCGCTAGAAATATTTAGAGGTGCCATTTTTTGCTTTCACTAAATCTAGACCGGCTTTTTTAAGGCTACCTGGTTCACTTGGAGGGTAGCGTGGGAGGGGGGTAAGTGATCGCGGGCTGCAACTCTAAAAAGCTAAAAGGGGAACAAAACTAATCATTCGAAGTATCATCAAACTTTTTAAATTTGTATTGTGATATGTCATAATTGGGTCCTCATGAATTTAGCCCGGAAAAAATAGGTGTTTGAACGATCCACTAAATAGAACTAAAAAAGAGAATGGAAGAATAAAAAAAGCATTGTGTTTCCACTAATTTGATTATGGCTTGGGTCATAACAATTCCAAGTAATAATCTATTTTTTAAACTTAGCAGTTCAGTGCTGAATTGGTATTTTTGGTACAATACTTTCATCAAATTCATTTGATAAACTTGACAAACACTTCGACTCAATAGTTTGAGCGTTGTGGGGAAATAGTTATTTAGTACGTTCAAGCTGAGCAGAATTCAGTCGTGTACGCCGAAAAGTTTGAACAAATAGACTAATGTAAACTTAAATCGCTCGTTGTTCTAATAACATTTTACAGAATTGTAAATCATTACAAGGACACATCCTTGGGCTTGGATCATCGTTCTTTTGGAGCCAGAACATTCCATTTGCTCGTTCTAATGTGAGTTAAACAGTTCTGTAGTTATTTATTTAGAAACTGAGTTATAGTAATGGATCTTGAGCTACAGGTACAACGTACATTTACTATAATCAATTTAAAAGAATTTGTTTGTTCAGTCAGAAGTCTGAAATCAAAATGTTTTTTCAGTCCAACTTTCGAAACCCTGTGAACTGTATTTAGAACCTGTAACTACTTCACAGAGTGAAGTGTGTTTCCACATAACTAAACTTTTTTTTGCCGTTTTGAGATCATTTTAGTTGCGTAAATGATCAGTCATTGTGTTGCTCCTGTTTTGATATGAGTACTATTTATCACGGTTAAATCAAGTCCAAGAGTCTTCTACGAGCTACACCGACTATAACTAAAAATAGAAAACATGACTGTTTGAGTGTGTTTTGGACAACATCACTCCTCCAGGGATCTCTCCCATGGACACATATCAAATATTGAGCCAGGAATATTTTTGCGCGTTCCCAAGCTTCGGTTTTTGTGAGTCTGAATGGGGTTTTATTACGATGATATCGTGTAGTACACTTATTTCTACACAATACTGAAATCAGAAACACTTTCGAGTTTTGATTCTGGGGACGAAAAGCCTCCACTCGCTTCGTAGTTGTTAACAAATTCTTAATCGACGATATTGTTTAAAAACTTATCGAAATGTTTTGTTAAATTTCTACAGCTGTTACTTTACGCTTTTATTATTAGTGACAAGCAACGAAGAAAATAAGGTTTGAAAGACATTGGGCTAATCGTAGCTTTCTAGTTAGTTGTAAAGTTAGGCCAAGTACCCGGTTGTTAATAAACAAAATGAGTATTATCCCTGCTGATTTCATGTCATTTCAAAGCAATTAAAGCCAATTACATGTCAGTTCAGTTCAATTTATTTCAACACATTTACAAATGTTTACAGTCGTATAAAGTACAAAACGTTCGTTATTATGTGGCAAGGAAGCCCAAAGAAACCAATACAGCTTATGAAGTTTGGGCTTCCTTGTGATGATTATAATTGACTAAGAATTAAATTGACGGTGCGGTGGCATAGTGTAAATAGTGATAAAGATTATCATAAATTAAATTACAGTATGTCAGTTTTTTGTAAGCTCTACAAGCCTCACAAAGAGATATCTAGACTGTTCCCAAAAATAATTTACTAAAAAAATCGATGAATGTACAACAAGTAACAAGTAACAACCTCTATGTTGAAGGTATCTATCAAATACCGGCATACAAGTATTGCAGGCTGAAGTGTTTCAAAGCGCACCCAAACTCGAATATTTGTGAGTGAAATTACCAGTATAAGCAGCAGTTTTGTTGCAAGTCTGTAATCTGAATATTCACGAGTGCACGCTAAAACTAGCTAAAAGATTAAATAAATGTGTTTCCACGAATCTATGTTTCAAGAAAACTTCTGAGGTTAGCCAACAGCTTTGAAATGACTTCAGTTGTCTTGGTGAATGGTTAAACTGTATCACTGTCCTTAGGTTAACCATCGAAACATAAAAAAGGAATAAAACTCTTTGAAACTCAAGCGAAAGCACTTTAAATCACAAGACAATAGAACCTGGACAATTTCCAAATTCTTAAAATACACACAATTTCTAAGTTCTTAAAAATACATTAAAAACTCTTCAGTAGTTTCTCTTCACTGCAGAAGGTCGCTGGTTGGTGTTTACGTAAAGAATCTTTAACTAAAGAGATTGTTAATCTCAGGGAGTTTCGGAATGTTGCAATGGTTCACGATTTGGCTTTTTTCGAAGTACAATTAAACTTATATAATAAACAACCAATTGTTGATCGATCCTATCATGCTAGATGTAATTAAACCATTGTGTCTCTGCCAACACAAATCAATATAAATTTGAAAAATTGTCTCTTAAAACCCTGTTAGCACATTTTTTAGTGTTCAGACGTGTTATAATCAATTATCTCAAAGCCTTGATTTCGAAAACACAAACTCTACAAAAAGAGTGGAAAATCGTGATTTTTATAATTTATGACGTCGTTTTTCTCTATTCTTCATAAACAAAAAAAACATAAACAAAAAAGAACATAAACAATCTAATGAAAATGTTAAATTAAGAAGACTCAAAACTCTTTACTTACTTATAACACAAAAACACAAATTTTTTTCCTTATTATAGGATACTGGATGACAATCAACTGAATAATCTTCCAGAGGGAGTCTTTGATAAACTTGTTAATCTCGAAACTCTGTATGATTCTTGAGAATTTCATAAACTTGCTTAATTCAAAAACTCATCAAAATTTGCATGTATTATACTAATAAGAACTGTTTGACAGTGGCTAGATCTCGCTTGGAGCCAGTCTAAAATATAGTAGAATGATTTCTTCTCCCTATGTTTGCCTGGGTGGACACCTTTGGCAGGTGTTTGTACAAAGAACGTCAGGAGGGAAAAAGTTCGAGAGTCTTATATATGATTCTTGGAAAAAAATACATTATGAATAGGACTGATTATTAGATTGTGTTAGTTGGTAACTGTCCTTGTGTCGCCTAGTAGCCCTAACATAGTTGGTAGGGGAGATTTCAACAGAGAGGTTACAAGTTATAACACTATTACGAAACTTATAAAAGAGAAGTTGACTGATGAAGAATGCATCTATTTTCAAGGTAAATATATAGCATGCAATTACTTAGATAACTCCGCCCCTATCATACATTTCCTGGAAGGATGAAGTCACCAACAGTACGCTTCTTGAAAGGGCTGAACTTTGTCGGCTAAGGTGCTTCGGCAACGAATAGCTAATGGACGAGGGACGAATCCCAAAGAACTTCTTGAAATTCTAATTCTCAGTTTTTTGCAATTCTTTATAAACACAAAACAATGTAAACAATTTAGAAATACTTTGATAAAGACACAAAGCTCGTTTTATACATAATACCAAAACATTTTTCCTTACTATAGGTCACTCAAGGGGAATCGCATAAAGAATCTTCCACAAGGGGTCTTTGATAAGCTTATTAAACTCAATTCATTGTAAGGAACATTTGCTTCTCTCTAATACTGATTAAAACCTGTATGGCTAACCCTAGAGGGGAAGGCATTAGGGGGTTATTTTGACACCTCCATCCCCTCTGTATTTTGAGGATAAAGATCAATGTACTTTACCGAAAGAAAATCCGTTAAGTTTGACTTCAGGGTTTTTGTGACCAGTAAGTTAACAGATGTCAAGCGGATGGAAATTGCGTCCTATCAGGATCGTGATACCTGTCTTCCGTGTTGAGTGGTTTTTGCGTTTTGCCTTCGTCTTTGTGTTTTCAGCCATGATTTTTATGAAGTTTTCCAGCGAGTGAACACCAAGCGGTTGTTTCTTGTACCAAATGTTTCCTCCTTGGTTTTTGTTAATTGCCAGGTAAAACGGGTAGTCTGGTTTCTTCATGTCTATAGATTGTCTTGCTAAGTATGCTTTGTAGTGTTTTACGGCATGTGGCTGTTTCATTGGCGTATATGTGAAGGTCAAACATTTTCTCATGGCCAGACTCTTTCGCACCGCTTCTGGTCTTGGAGCCACGTGCAGTCAGCCATATGACATACTCTCGATCGTTTTTCTCCTTCAACTTCTCCTCGTAACTCAAGATCTACAAAGCGGAGTTACCTGAGCGCATTTCTTGCACGCCAACCAAAATACATGGAGTTGTTGAACCAAACGATGCGAGTAAGCGCCGAGTTGTTTCTCTTCCCAAAGTTTGTCAATTTCATGTTTGCTGAGGGCAAGCTATTCTTTGGACGACGTCCATTCCGGCTAGGCGGAGCTGGCGTCTCTCTAATAGACGTTTTTCCTCAACGGAGGCACACCAGCGTTTCCAGACATTGGGGTCAATTTTGGTTTTCTTTTTTGTTTTGTTGTTGCTATCCTCTTCAATTTAATGTTCGACATCTTCGTCGTTTAGTTCCGTTCGCTCGTGTAGTTCATCTAGAGACAATTTTCATCTTCGCTATCACTGTTTTTGCTAGTCTTAAATTTGGTAGATTAAAGTCTGACATATTTTCACTCGCCATGTTTGTTGGCAAACACAAAATTTACAATAAAACTGTAGAACATATATATGTTTCTTGGAAAACGAATATCGCTCAAAGTGTTGGATATTTGTACTCGTCCCAGACCCTCTCATTGTGTTACCTGTACGGTTATTTGTGCAGTTGGATAATAAAGTTCGTTATCTTACTCGCAGCATAGTTTTTTTTATTTTTCCTTGCTACACAAGTCACTGGATGGTAATTAACTAAAAAACTTCTAGATAGACTTTTTGTTAAGCTTGTTACCTCGAATTTTTGTATGACTCTTGCGAATTTCACAAATTTGCTTGTGTCGAAAACTCAATAAAATTTGAACGTATAAAAATTGGTTGTAAACACCATCAGCTTTAATAACAGTATTTTAAATTTCTGTTATGCTTAAACACAAGATTGAAGTTGTTAGAGTTTACTAAAATTGCTTGAAAACCCGAAGCTTATTAAAATATTTCTCCTTGCTGTAGGTTTATGGGGAGTAATGACTTCAAAGAGCTTCCACATGGAGTATTTGATAAGCTCGTTAATCTTAAAACGTTGTAAGATTCAATTTTTTGGTAAATACAAAAGAGCGTAAAAAAACTTAAAAACAGTACATAACGAGGTCACAAAGTTCGCTAACTTTCTCCTGAAAGAGCTCCTACATGGAGTATTTGATAATCTTGTTAGTCTACAATCTATGTAGGAATCCTGTAGCAGTTCACAGTTTTAGACTTTGACATAAAAAAAAGCTGGTTGCTGACTCCACCCACTTTTTTGTTAAAATTCTAAATCTTTGTTCTTTATGAACACGAAAACCGTAAACACTTACTGAAAACAGTGAAAACTCATTATTTTATTCTTAACACAGAGACATTTCTTTTTCTTAGGAAAAACAAGTCACTTGAGGTCACTTACCAAAAACATTTTTAGAAAGAGTTTTTGATAAGCTTTTTAGTGATCCGATTTATCATATGATTCTTCATAAGTTTTTTAACTTGAATAAAACAGATGTGTTGGTTCTCGCTTTTTTACGTCAAAATTTTATTATCAGTCTTTGGGGGAAGAAGTGCCATTTTTTCCCATCTACTTTATCCTGGCCATTGATTGTGACGTAAAAAGTTAATGTAGAAAAGATTGCTGACAGTTTGGAAATAGAGTGAATGGACAGTTTTGTGTATCGCTTTCTCTGATAAGTCTTACTGACGCCAATCTACTTTAAAGCAATGCTTTGGCTGGCTCGGTTGCATGGAGATATCAACACAGTTTTTACTTCACAAACATCATATTTCGGTGTAGTCCATAATGGCTGTAGAAGAGCAAAAACTCTAAACTTTGTCCCATTTAAACACAATAGGGCCTCTCAGAAAAATACAAAAAATGTTTTTGTGGTCGAAACCTTTCGAACTTTACACAATTTTAACTTTATTTTTTAATTTTTAAAAACATTTTTGACTCTAGGAGTCACGGGGGAAGAGGTATTAGGACTCAAGGTCCCCTTCGAGGTACCTTCTCCTCAATTATATCTAGACCCGAAGTGAAGGTCCGGCACAAACTGGCGCCTTACCAACTGGGCTAACCAGGCCGCAGTTGTTTTTATAAAGCATTAATAGTTTTGTTTGTTTAACCTTTTAAGCAAACATATGTCAAATTTATAAGTTTTCGTTTCATGGGTATTTTTCAAACATAAGAACAAAAACAATTTTAGAAACCTCCAAAAAGATACTTAACTCACTTGAATGTACATCTTTACTGTAGGACACTGGAAAATAATCAATTGATAAATCCTCCCAAAGGAGGCTTTGCCAGTCTCCAAACGATGTATGAATCAAATCTTTGCTTTTTTACGAAAAAGAATCATTAAGATAATATACACAAATCAAAACCGGTTGTTAACTCCGACGAGTTTTCTTGAATTTTAAATGTCAGACGTACATAGACAAAACAAACGTAAAACGTTTTAGAAAAAAAAGACATTTTGACAAAGGAAATAACTTACAAAACTCAATAGTATTAATGAAATGCCCTTTGTTACAAAAGACCTTATTTTTACACGTATTAAAATTGACAAAACAACAAGAGAAAAACTTCGAAAGGTGCTAAGCTAACCGTATTTAACTTCCTGGGTTAGCACTAACATTATTTACCTCATCTAACTACGAGTAGAACGACAGAAAAAAACTATTTCATTTCAAAGTAAGAACCATTAAGGTCTGAGATCAAGCTTGACAAACCTCGCATAGAAGTTTCTAACCCTTTTCCAAGAAAAATTAGAGGCGAAAACGATTTTGCAATATCGATTAATCTTTTTTTGAAGGTCTCTATCAAAAAACGCAATCAACGAATTGCAGCCTGGAGTGTTTCAAAGTGCACCAAACCTCATCTACCTGTGAGTAAACTAACTGAAATAATCAGCCTTTTTATATTCTCGCTGTTTGTTCTTATACGGCGTTGTTGAAATCTCCCGCTAAAATTAAACACTAGAAGGTGTCTCAAAAATGCTGTGCGACTCTTTATCAATTCATCTACAGTCAATCCAAATTTTAATGACCACGCAGATCCAAGACCCTCTGCAAACATTATTGTTTATATAAGAACATAAGCAGTCACACTATTTCGGACCTCCCCCTACCAATCATCCAACAATGGGCAGCTATGGCCATTCCAATTAAAGGAGATGTTCAGGGTTCATTCTTCAGTTCAATTCCAAAGGGTTTCCTTATAAAATTAGGTCTCTCAACCTGCGAGGCTCTTCTCTTTCGCTTTCCGAGCCTCAATACCACCTCCTCTTACAAAAGGGGTTTCTGCGAGCATTGCTTTCGTAAACATGAAAAAACAAAATTGGTTCCTCTGATGAGACATTATTTGCTCGATTGGATCCTAGCCGTGTGTCCATTGCCTCTTGCCCAGACCCTCAACGTTTCACTTCTCCTCTGATTATCAAACTCGTCCATCTCAAGCTCAGGGCTTTCAATTAGGTCATCAGATTACCTGAGGCCAATAAGTTGCGGGTAACTCCTGTAAATTAATTCCACGGCTTGATTCTACAATGAAACACAAAATTTAATGTACTGAGATACACAATGGGTTGCTATGCCGGAAAACTCCTTAACCTAAATAATGCATGGGACCTTTGGCTGCAGTTCTCTAAAATCGCTCTTACTTCCTTTGAATTCTCATCATCAGTTCTTGATTCTTCAGTAGAAATATAGAGCTCTTGGCATCATTATACATAATGGGTGTTTGAAAGACGTTTGAATTAAGCACTCGAAACGAAAAAAAGAAAGAGTATTGGCACCGAATCAGAACTCGTATACAAAAATCAAGTTTAACCTGGAAAAGGTTCACCTAAGCTGGGTTCTTTGCGTTCACTATTGAAGCGAAACCAAATCCTGGCTCGAAGGACCACTAACGACCTTCTCTCCACTCACCATGTACTTCTCTGTCTCAATTCATCACCACCCGGTTCTAACTATAAACGTCACACGAAAACAAAACATTTGAGACTTAGCGGATCGATAACACTTTGCAAACAAAATTGTTTTGAGTACTTCATGTAACAAAAACAAGTAGTCACACAATTTTCAATAAACTTTGTTTTTTTTTTTCCAAAAAAAAAAAAAGTTAAGGCACCAATACCAGACTTATATAGATTAACTTTGTTCAGAAATGACTCTGTTTGGAAACGACTTGAGTATCTAGTCTTTTTGTTCTTAATAAAAGAATGTTGTTGTTAAAAGATTGTTGTTGTTAGCGTAAAACTAACCTACACTAGCAAATTACTCCCATGTTCAAGGTATCTAGAAAATAACAGTGTCAAAGAACTGCAGCCGGGAGTTTTTCGAGGTGTATCCAAACTTATGTATTTGTGAGTTACTTTACCAAATTTGAACTTAGGTCGAGAGTGCGAATCAAGTCTTCTTCTTAAACCTAACACTCTATTATGAACCCACGAACTTACACCAAATCATTTGCAGCCGCTTAATTGGAAACATTTAAATGGTATCGCACCTGCTTTTAACACCATGAAGCCACACAACAACATTTTAAATGTCCGACAAAAATAATAGACCGAGGCATTTTAAAAATCAAGCTTTGATCTGATACGGGCTCTGATTGGCTGAAAACCGTCCTTTAAGAGTACAGATTAATTTTAGCCATCTATATTTTTTGAAATGTTTAAGTTGTCATGTTTCTAATTTACACGCCTTTAGAGACCGTTAATCAACCACTTTTCGCTTAAAAAAACGTTCCTTTATAATCCCCTTTTCAAAATTAAATATTAATTTGCTTTTGCTTTTTTTAAGATATCTTGAAGGAAATCAAATTAAAACTCTGTTTAATAAAACTTTCCAAGACTTGAAAAATCTTGACACACTGTATGATCCTGAATTTGTTTGTTGGTAATTTTATGTAGGAACTTTCTATCAAATTCTATTCCTGATCTTGTCAAAATAAACGTTTTTTTTTTCGGAAGATGGGGGGGGGGTTACTTTTAAAACCAGATATCATACTTATACAAGGCCTAGGGGTTAATTTGACTAGTTTGACGTCAACATCCTGATAAGGCCTATTGTAGTCATAGCGAATTTTTCTGTCTTTTAAACATTCAAAGAGTTAAAAAACGCCAAACGAAAATCGAACTGGGGACGTGCACTTTTAAAAGCGTGGTATCATCTGTCAGGCGTTCTCTTAAATGAACATTTTTATGACAAACTATTGAGGTTTATTATTGTTGTAGTTTACCAAATCGTTACATATTTTGTTATAATTTACTTTTTTGCAGCAAGGACTGTGTATGCAAAAGATTAGAAAGGAATCATACGTTACATTCAGTAATCAGTACATTTAAAGGACTGTTCAAATCGACTAAAGACGGCATGCAGCTATTACACATTTTCTGCGAGGGGGGGGGGAGTGGGGGCACTTTAAATTTGAGCGGATATTGTGTTAGCAGCCCTTAGAAATATATACGTGTGGTGTAAGCTATTCTCTCAAAAACAGGAAAATGGTTATAGATTTGGTTCATAATAGTCAAGGTATTATAATAGTCAAGGTATATGTTCATTTTCTCAATAGTAACCTGTACTGGAAACACGGGAACATATTCCGGGGCACTATAAAAATTTATAACGCGCATAGCATAACTCATCGAGCGCCGAACATGCTGCTCCGGAGAATTTTCGAATTTCGAACTTCTGAGATCGCCAGAAATGCGGGTTTTTTCTATTAGTCAGTCCAAACAACTTTGTCAATTATTTTAACGTTAGTTTCAGTTAGTTCTCATATCGCCCTATTCATGCTGTGTTATAGCTTCATGTTGATTTAAAAGTGCGGCAGACCAAACTCAGCGGAAAGTAATCCAATTTGTACCTGTACTGTTGTTCTAAGGGGGCGCCACGAATTAGAAGTAAAATCCAAAGCATTCATTTTGATCGGGAGGATTCCTTTCCCCTTTCTAGCAGGTGAAGTTCAAAAGCCCATGTCGAGTTCAGAAACGTAATTCGACATTACAATTGATGATGGCTTGATAGAGTAAGTAAACCTCTGACACACAAGTTAAGCTTTTCCTATCGACATGGACTTTTTTATTTGGTTTATTCTTTTTTTAAAAGTTAAAAAAGGTACAACAAAACAAAAAAGGTTAAAATTACAACACCTGCTATATAGAATGTTTCTTCTGCATACTATAGGAATCTGTCTAGCAACCACTTGGAATATCTTCCCAGTGGACTCTTTGAAGAGCTTGACAATGTTAGAGTGATGTAAGAATTTTGCTTCAACTCACTACTTTCCTTTTCTCAGACAACAATTTACCTTCCTGGAAAAATAATTTATTTGTTAATGTTACGATCAAGTTATATAGGAAACAGTTATGAACGCAGAACTGGGGCGGTAACACAACGGATAACTGTAATTCATGCAAAGTGTTTTATATTACTAAACTCCGTGGCTTGTCCACAACACTTTCTGATTTACTCGTCCCATTGGACTAATCTTCTGAATTTCACTGGCTTAGTGATTAGACTTTTATCAGTTTTAATATTGCTCACTTAGCGCTTATTATCGTTCTCACATTCAAAATAGCACGTCTCATTTACTTTTAGTAAATCTGAAACAAAAAACAACATACATCTTAAATGCGCCAGCCGTTATGTTAGTACAAGTAACGGCATGAGGCAGAGTTAAACTTAGGATTGAATTCACGAATGAAATTAATCCAAAATTTGGCAAGGAACCATGTGATCAAATGTTTATGAAATCGAGGGCAAAATTATTCTTTTTTTGTGGTACCGACACGTGCAGGCGTTTCTTTACTGGTCGTGTTTATCCCAACTAGTTTTTTTTAAATTTTAAAACCTTTAAAACCGATGTAAAATATTTGCACTTGTAACTAGAATATAGCTGCCCAATTATATTTTAAATGATTTTTGCCACGTGATCTCTAATTGGTTTCCATGGTAACAATTGCAAAAAAATGTCACAACTTCAAAACTATCGACACCAAATTGCTGTAATCGGTTAAGCATGTCAACTCCTCTTGTAATCAAAGAGTCTATCCTGTTGCCATAGCAACCAACTCCAAAAATCCAAAAAAGCGGCCTTCACCCAAGTTTTCCAACTAGAAATATTAACGAACATGAATTTGTAGAGAAAAAACAAGTAAATTTCAGTCATTTTTTTAGGAAGAAAGCAAGCATCGACTTTATGCGTTTTCTGTGATGACATCATCAACTTAAGTTCCAAAGATGTGTTACTATTCAAAGAACATTTGTGCCAAAGCTTTTGGCAATTGGTAAAATAGCAAGTTTTTTATCTCCAAAAACTCGAACCGCCCTCATGCCTTCAAGGGTCAATGAATTTCTTTTGAATAGTATAGACTGTTCTCAGGATACATGTACATGGGTCGGCTTCATAAATCTTACCTTAAAATAATCATACGTGAAACAATCTAGAATGAGAGTTTTGACGTCATCCGTGTTATATTTTCTATTTGCTATTTTATGGATAATAAGAACACTTTTTGGAAAAAAAAATAATAGTTCTTCTATTTAAGGGATATTGATCGACAGCTAGTACTATTTTTCAGATTTCTCAACAACAATCTTCCGTCAAGACTCGATCGGAAAGTCTTTTCGGGGCTTGCTGCTTTAAGATATCTGTGAGTACATTGCATAACAAACATAAAGACAAACACAGAGGGAGGAGAAACAGACCTTAAATATATTTTTTAGAAAAACGAGCTAAAGCCTGATAAGAAATATAAAGAATGTCATGGGAGTAATTTATCATATACCAGCAAAGATTCTGTAGAGCTTTTCACGATTTTATAACAAGCATGTTATGCATTGTTAATTGTGCGTTATGTGTTATTAATCAACGAACAGTTGTACAAAAGCTTTTGGCAATTGGTAAAATTGCAACTCTTTAATCTCCAAAAATTCGAATCGCCCTCATCCTTCAAGGGTTAATGATCATGAATTTCTTTTGAATAGACTGTTCTCAGGATATATGTACATGGGTCGGCTTCATAAATGTTACCTTAAAATAATCATACGTGAAACAATCTAGAATGGGAGTTTTGACATCATTCGAATTATACTTTCTCTTTGATATTTTACGCACAATAAGAACACTTTTTTGAAAACAAAAACTTTTTTTCTGCTTAAGGGATATTGATTGACAGCTAGTACTAATTTTCAGATATCTCAACAACAATCTTCTGCCAAGGCTCGATCGGAAAGTCTTTTCGGGGCTTACTGCTTTAAAAACTCTGTGAGTACATTGCAACAAACATAAAGACAAACACAGAGGGAGGAGAAACAGACCTTAAATATATTTTTAGAAAAACGAGCTAAAGCCTGATAAGAAATATAAAGAATGTCATGGGAGTAATTTATCATATACCAGCAAAG
>JAOBAT010102034.1:0-15741 GCA_026413305.1 Hydrozoanthus tunicans
ACTCCCCCCCCCCCCCCCCATCACCCTCCACACCCCCAAGGTAGTCAACTGGTCCGTCGATCCCTAAACGAGTTTTTTCAAGAAACACCAGCTCTTTTCTAGCAAGAGACCTAAAGACCCAATTGGCTATAAAAATGATTTTTACCTACATTTTTGTAAATTGGGTGAAACAAAGCGTATAGAATTTCTAATTCTAAATTGACAATGCAAACTTACGGTGCTGACCAATAGTGTGCAAACGAGTACTGCCAGAAGACCAAGCTTATTTTGGGTAACCATGATCAATCTACGTGCAATGTAAAGTGGTTAGGAGTTAGTTACCTAGCCCAAAACTCCTTCAAATTCGGTCGTTTTCTTACTTAGAATAATGTTAATAAAACTGTTGTAAAGAACTATGCAACTGAATAAATTATAAAAGTTTCTTTTTCACTTTCGTTTTCTTTTCTTCAAATGATTTGCAGTTACCTCGATTGCTTTGATATTTCTCAAATTGCTATTTGAAAAGTGAAAAAAGTCTTACATTTTTTGTAAAACAGAATTTTTTTGGCCACTAAAAGGCAGCCTTTGAGAGTTACTAAACCAACTGAGTGTGGAATTATGAAATCATTTAAAACTGTTTTGACTTGTTAGCGATGACTAAATGTTTAAATCTCGAACAAACTCTACATCAAACTTAGAAAACAATTGTTGTACAACTCAAATGTCTGAAACGTAACGAAGATAATTTTTATCCGAGTTTGATTAACTTTACTTGTAGATTGCAGCAATCAATCGAACTTTTTAACAAAGAAGTTAAGCACGACCTACCCAAACACGCAAACGAATTTTCCGTCTTTGTGGCAGGTTTCCCCTCTCACTCCCTTAACATCCAAGGAGCTATAATACCCCATGGTCGACAATATCCCTTTATATGCTTTCTTTTTCAGGTATTAATTGTTTGGATGTAATAGTCTTCATTACGATATACGCAAAAGCCCTTAGGCAAAGAATAATATGAAATGATTCTGTATCTGCCACGTTTCTATATCTTTTTATTTTCTATCTTAAATTTTTCTTTGTTTGTTTTTGTGCCAAGGTGTGCGCTTTTCCTTACCTACCGCAACTTATTAACGACCGCATATCCTAATAGAGCTCTTGGATTTCTAAAATATTGATATATAGATTCATCAAAGTGCTTTTGTTGAACAATGTTCAATGCAGGACTAGTTCTATCTAATTGTAATTAATTTTAATTGCTCTCAACTCTAATGCCACATGAGTGCCTTAAAAGATCTTCTCTTAACACAGCAAAACTGAGCAGACTATTTACGTAAAGACGATGTCCGGAAGGCATATCGTTAAAAACAGAAGCTGTTTCGCGGGACGCGTTTGACTCAACAGTCCCGCAGTTTTAGGAATCAGCAAGTGGTATGCAGGCAAAAACTAGCGGAAAGGCGAGTTACTAGCTACCTGGCTGACACTCATAAACACGGTGTTCTAACATATCACAAGCTGAATTCTTAAAAAGTTTGACTTACTCTATAGTGCTACTTTTATTCACATGTTAGATAATAAAGCTATTATCGCTCTCTTTGTATATCGAAAATACTGTGTATTGACGCACTTGCCTCGGGTGTAAATTGAACCCTAAATCATAATATAAGATGAAAGGAGATTGAGGAGAAGCAATTGCGGGAAATGAACAACATCAAGTTTAGTTTGACGGCGGAAAAATCTCAATTTTAGTTTCGAAAATACCAACTTTGAAACATTTGAATTGGCATTCACACTTTGTTGTTCCATTAGCTGGACAGAATGTTAAAAACATTTTGCTTTTTAACACCGGTTCTACTCTCTTACTACAGTGTATTTAATTTGTTTTAACCCCAGACGGCCCGAGGAGGGGTGCCAACCCCCCCCCCCCTCCCCCCCTCTCCCCTCTCTCCGTTCGAATATTTTTGGGATAAAAAGTATGCTATTTTACAGATTACACAAAAAAACTGTTCCTTCGTGTAATAACACATCTTTAGAACCTAACTTGATGACGTCATGAACCACAAAACTTATTATTTGCTGTTAAAAATGGTGTCAAAAAATAAAAAAGGTTGCCATGGCGAAATAAATAATTTGAGTAAGTTGATCACGTGCAACTACAAGGCCAAGCGAAATATCAATATTGTTAACCATTTGAATATTTTGGTGCCAATAATTTTGTAGTTTTGATATTATTTGCTGTCGTTACCATGGAAACTCTGAGTTTTGTTAATTAATTGAAAGTTAATTGGACACTTACTTATATTAAAAAATGCAATTGCAAAGTTTTTATTTTGTTCTTATATCGATTAGATTAATCTAGATGAAGAACACCGACTTTACACTCGCTAATGTTGTTTCTATTCTACGGTGTTGCCATGGAAATTATCTAGGTGCCACGTGACTATACTTAAATGCAAGTTTACTTTCCATTTATTACATATACCAAGTTTCATGGCAACTGGTAACATACTTACGTTTTTTCGGGGGGGGGGGGGCATCCGGTTGACTTGTTACACTACGCCAGATTACCATAATGACAACAATTTTTAAACAGTGTTTTGCCTTTGTATGATTGACAAACAGTCACAAGTTCTATTTTTCAAACTAAGAAAACAATTGTCGTACTACTCAAATGTCTGAAACGTAACGAAGATAATTTTTTATCTCAGTTTGATTAATTTTACTTATAGATTGCATCAATCAGTCGAACTTTTGAAGCAAAGAAGTTAAGCACGACCTACCAAAACACGCAAACGAATTTTCCGTCTTTGTGGCTGGTTTCCCCTCTCACTCCCTTAACATCCAAGGAGCTATAATACCCCATGGTCGACAGTATCCCTTTATATGCTTTCTTTTCTTAGATATTAATTGTTTGGATGTAATAGTCTTCTTTACGATATACGCAAAAGCCCTTAGGCTAAGAATATTATGAAATTATTCTATGATGGCTTTGTTAATCTGCCATGCTTCTATATTTTTTCTTTCAATCTTAAATTTTTCTTTTTTTGTTTTTGTGCCTAGGTATGTGCTTTTCCTTACCTACCGCAACTTGTTAACGACCGCATATCCTAATAGAGCTCTTACACTTCTAAAGTATTGATATATAGATTCATCAAAGTGCTTTTGTTAAACAATGTTCAATACAAGACTAGTTCTATCTAACTGTAATTAATTTCAATTGTTC
Source organism: Hydrozoanthus tunicans (assembly GCA_026413305.1). Classification (NCBI taxonomy): domain Eukaryota; kingdom Metazoa; phylum Cnidaria; class Anthozoa; order Zoantharia; family Hydrozoanthidae; genus Hydrozoanthus; species Hydrozoanthus tunicans. Next base: position 3,200 of record JAOBAT010102034.1, read on the forward strand.
TCAACTCTAATGCCACATGTAGTGCCTTAAAAGATCTTTTCTGAGCAGGCTATTTACGTAAATACGATGTCCGGAAGGCATATCGTTAGAAACTGAAGCTGTTTTGGGGGGCGCGTTTGACTCGACCCTCACACAGCTTTAGGTAGTGATAAGCGGTATGCAGGCATAAACTAGCGGAAAGGCGAGTTATTAGCTACCTGGCTGACACTGGTAAATGCGGTGGCGCTCAATTCTTAAAACGTTTGACTCACTGTATTGTGCCACTTGAATCCACTTGTTAGATAATAAAGCTATTATCGCTCTCTTTGTATATATCGAATATACTGTGTATTGACGCACTTGCCTCACAACTAAATTGAACCCTAAATCATAAAATCAAAAATATAACGGAAAAAAATGTACTATCACTGCGAGACTCTAGAGTCGTCTTGAATCAAACGATCTTTGTTGTGTTAGAACGAGCTGCAGCCATCTTCGATTCTGCATGATTATTTGATAGGTAATCGAATGTCATGCCGAGAAACTTTTCGAAAATAATTAAACCACGCGTCTTTTGGCCTAATTCAAATTAATTTCAGATAAAGAAAATTAACATGTCACGAAGACTTATTCGATCAATTTTTGTTGTAATAACCTAGCAGACAAATTATCGTTATCACTTTTTAAAGTTTTACAACACTTCTTGCGCGCGTGTTAAATTTCTCTATGCATTATTTTTGCGCGGGCGACGAACTAGTTGCTATTGATAATTTGTAATTGCCTTTGTGAAATTTCCATCTTATGCCAAAGACTTTGCGGAGACAACCACTGACGAACGACTGAATTCTTCTACTGATGGCTACTGTAGTCTTCCAAGTCCCGGCACTGTACAAGAGGATACACTTCACCTTGCATTGGAGTTAAAGATGCGCTCTTTGTTCCTTACCCCTGTTTCTCTTGACTTCCACACTCGGTTCAGCAACTTGAATGCAGTTCGTGCCTTTCCAGTTCTCACTCTTATATCTTCCTCTGAGCCTCATTGTTGGTCCACAATGCTTCCGAGATATGAAAATGAGTTAATTTCCTCTATGGCTTCAGCCTACCGGCTCCATGCTCTGTGTGTTAATTTTGATAAGTTTGGTCGACATTCTCGGAAGAGGAAATTCACGAAATGAACGATTCAACCATTCCCTTTAAACACAAAACGGGCCGCTAAATTTGGAATTTATGTATTCTCAAGTAGGATGAAATAAATTGTTTGAAGGATAACTATAGAAAGGTAGTTTAATGGTAGTGTTAAAAGTGATTGCCAAATGAAAAAAAAAGGGATTACAGGCAAGAGAAAAAGTCCGCACCACATCTTGTAACGTTATCTTTTGAGTACAATTTTCTCATTGCAACCTGATTTTTTTGGGTGGAAACTGGTCGCCGATTGGGTGACGGGCATATCGGGGATTACCTTAATGACATACGCAACAACAGCCTTTTCAAACCACCGTTTTGCCATTTATTTTTCAATTCTTCATTTATATCGGCAACCATTGTTGCAAAACCAACGAAACGATTGGGGACCACGCGGAGATAAGTTGGCCTTCTGTTATTTCTGATTAATTTGTCGTTTTTTGGAATATCTTTTACTTTAATCTCACGGTGAGTTCAATGTTCAGATTGTGTCAGACAAAGTAAATTGACAGTTTGATTACAACATATAAACTCCTGATAATTCGAATCCATGCTTCTGGAACCTCTCGCTAACTCGAACCAAAACTCATTTAGAACGATAAAGCGTACATTATGGAGCTCGAACACTCAAAACTCAACGCTTTTTTTTTCTTTTGAAGGCTCAAATTATCATGATTCGACTGTATTTCTCTCAACTAAAAGTTAATTTTTTTTCGAGCCAGGTAAGCTGTTAATCAAATAACGTTATCAGCTGAGTCGACTGGAACAAAGTCAGGTAAAGTGTTTTACTAGGACACAACACAGTGGTTTAACCGACCGGGGCTCAAATTCGCGAGCCTAAGGACTATGGGTAGCGGCCAGGCCACTGTGGCAGTAGTAGTAGTAAACTTTATTTATACAGGGTAGCCTATTCAGCTCTAAGGCTGGTCTCCATAGGGGCCCTGTATCTAAAAAGTTAATATATATCAATAATTTTATAGCCTAGATAAATATAAAACTAGGATAAAAACTACATTAAGATCTAAAAACTACAGTATATACAATATTAATAAAACTACATTAAGCTAGATCTAAAAACTGTTAAAACCGAAAAATTGTAAAATCTGCTTGGCGGCAGAACGTTTGAATGTTAACGCTTTTAACAATGTTTATGGGAAGCTCGTAAAAAATGTTGGTGCCAGTAAAAAGGAAGGTTCTTTTCCCAAAATTTTCAGTTCTTAACCTTAGGAATGGTAAGTCTCATACGTTGCCTGTGCTGTAGCTATCTTAAGGTTTAGCAAATAAGTTCTCTTTAAAATCTAAATTCTTTAAGTGTTACTTAGTGTTTAACTCAGCGAATTTCTTTTTGTGTTGTTTTTCTTACTCAGATATTCTGTTAAGCAAATTTAAACTGTTTGCACTTTTCTACGTTATAACTTGTATCATGTAGAATTGGTCAGCTTATGACGTACAAAACTTTTGCCGAGACGAAGTCTAGTAAAACTATACATCAACCATAGATAAGTATAACGACTATGTTTGTTGCACTCTGGGACATCACTGCTGTTTTATCGCCTGATGTATTGTAATGAAAAGCCTTGTTTATAAACCATTGTGGAATCTGTCAGTATCCTTAACTTGCTGTGATATTGTCGTTCAAAGTCCTTGGTCGACGTCACATGTGATGTGCTATTGGTCAAAATCTTTGCTCGACATCATAAGCGTTGTGATATTAGCCGAAGTTCGTGTATGTAAAACGTGATGTCCAATTGTTAGTCAAAATCCTTGCTTCAAGGCTCTTGTTAGATCTTTCCACGCCTTAAGAGAAGCCGTAGTTTGTCATTGCTGCAATAGAAGAAAGAACAGTATGCAGTTTTACAGGCTTGGCTTTTTCCATGCTATATATAGTTCGTGTTAAGTTGTTATTGGGACCGCTAAATCATATCACGTAAATGCCAAATGCACAGTTGAATCACAAGCAGCTGCAATCATTACCTAATTAACTGCTGTTAGAACACAATTTGACATACATTCTTAATCCTATTCCGACTGGAAGGGGAAGGGATGCTTTTGGCAGCAATAGGATACACCACAAAACTTTTGGGCTTATCCTACACTTCATTTAGCAGTGTATGGTAGTAGTGATTTAGAGTCAGATGTGTTAGACTGAAATAAATTATTTCAAAGCCAAATTTCATAAAACCGAAGAAATACAAAAATGAACAAAAGGCGTTTTCATATGGTTTGACGTCATTATGACGACGTACCAGAACAATAATTGGGATGGGGGGAGGGCCTATTAGAGCGTCTATAACATTAATTCTCAGACTCAAAAAATAACATTATTGCCTCGAGAGATTCACTTTCCTCTACCAGTTTCAGTTTCTGTTGTATTTCGCCACAAAGTAATTACAGATAATTTATTGTAAAATGAAGGTAAAAGAAAATCAAATATATAGTATTGTGGCGAGGAGAAGTTCCTTATGAGAGAAAAATGTTGAAAATGAATGAAATTTGGATTACTTACGCATTAAATTGGACTTGCCACTGAAAGTACGGGGAGTGTATTTACCCCGTTTCCATGGCCTGTTGGGGCGTATATTGCACCCCTTCCGACAGCATATTATAACTAGTAGCAATACTATAAGCTCCAACATCACAAAAAGTATAACTCCAAAAGCGATTGGCAAGTAGTCGAACTCCTCTTCCACCCCTGTTGCTGCTCCAACTAAAAGGCAAAAATGTTATCATATATTACATTAAAATAAATCCATTTTTTTCGACCTGTGTGATTGTTTCGACACTAAAGGTTGTTTTAGAGAGGATGCTAACCTGACTATTTTTAAGTTCCACCTTCTTCCACTAGGAACTTTTCTTCCAAAAGGGTAATCCCTATTATGTATATGTTCTCACGATACCTGCTTCACCAGTATAACCTGCTCTCTCTCTCTTCATCTCCTTTCCTAATCATTCTTAATTTTCCTATATTCTCTTCAGGTCGATTCACTCAACTATGAGACCCATCGAATAGCTTCCCTCCATTTCACATACGACTACCTTTTGCGTTCCCATCGACTTATAAAGCAAATACAAAGAGCAGAACAAACCTAACACTTACCAGAAGGTTCCTCGAGTGTCCTGAATGTTATGTTTGTACTAACATTTCCGACTTTGTCCCCTTTAACCGACTGTACCCAGGCTGTGTAAGGGCTATCAGACTGTAGATTTTCCAGTGTCACATAGTTTTGCCGTCGGGGTACAGGTATAGTAACGTTATTTTCCTTGACATGCACTAAAAAGCCCGTTGCAAAATACTGATTGTCTACAGGCACACTCCAAAATAACGTTGCTGACCTGTCGCTCACTTGAATAACAGTTAGATTCATCGGAGTTGCAATTTCTGGGAGCTGAAGAACTAAACCAGATAGATTAAAAGTGTAAGTGAATAAGAATACACTTTCTTATCTACCATTATAATTTGTTAAATGCCATCTTACGTCGAGAGGGAAAGGGAAGCGTTGTCATGTTAACATATTTTTTTTGGTCAGTGTTTAAAGAAATTGAATATTTTTATATTTTTATTGTAACGTTTTTGAGTGATATACAAATAAATCAGCTATCCTAAACAAAAGATCAGACAGTGTTTTACGTCGACACAGTCAGTTATGATTCATGACGCCATGCGTATTACGAAATAAAATTGAAAAACAGAAGGCATAGAATGTTTCAGAAATATTATTGTAAACAATTTCACAAAGCCCATGTAAGATCGGGTTAGGTGATTTGTTAAGCTTTGTTCACACTAGAAGACGGAAGAAGCCTTACGTTCTAGTGTTACCAAGAAAACGGAGACGGAAGCACAAGCGGAAGCCCGACGGAAGCGGAGACGGAAGGAACGGATCGTTTCTTCTGCTTCTGTTGTCTAGTTTGTAGTGTGAACCAGTAATGACTGAAGCGCAAGCAGAAAAGGAAAGATGATCCCAATAAAAAATTCTCTTTTCCTGTCCCTCTCCTTCATCCGCCATTTTGAATCGACAAGACACATGCACGGAAGCGAGGCTTCCGTCTCAGTTTCCGTCGCATCGGTCCTCACTAAAACATAACTCTGGTAGCTTCTGTCTCCGTCTCCGCTTCTGCTTCCGTCGCTAGTGTGAACCAAGCTTAATCTATTATCAACTAATGACAGGGTTACTAGTTCCCACGTTCCTAGCCACAAGAATTGAGGTTTATAAGCAAAGTGCCGCTAAAGGTACCAGCTTAAGCAGGTTCAAACTGTAATCTAAGTGAACATAGTTTTACCGGTTTCTTGATAGTATACTATAGCAGATGCGAGTCCACGCAAGCCATGCATATTCTTGTAAAGAAACTCGGTCAAGATGTGTTTGCTAAGTTAAAATATTATTCGAGAAAATGTTTACACATACGCCTTTAGAAAGGGCGTGAACTTTTTAAAACACTGAGATATTTGCAGTTACAAATTCTATATTGATTTATGGGCAATAGATTTATAATGAATTTATTTATCGGTTGTTTTTTCGAGTACAGAGAAGATCATTTACATCAAAGGACGAGAGCCGTTCTTATTCAGCAAAAAATAGAGACTACATACAAAAGTGTTTTACCTGCAAGAGTAGTAAGAATACTTTGTAAAAAAATTGGTTTGTCGAAAAAAAAAGATATCTATACAAATTTCGGCTTCAGTGTTTCCCTATACAGTTCCTTGACTAGTAATATGCCGTTCAACAAAACAATTATAAACTTTCTTTTAAAATTTGGAAACTTAACAAAATATGATCTGTATCACTGCTAACCCTGACTATATAAAGAAAAACTTGCGAAAATAAACTCTTTTCTTATATTATATTGATATCCGTACCGAAAGTTTGAAAGAATATTACAAAGTATTGGACGAACTTCATGTTCGTAGTAAACAACATTCGTAAACACACAACTTACTTGGAACTTTCAAAGTCGTAAATGATATATCTGCGGTAAGATTTCCTACACCACCGGGCCCAACAGATTGCACATTTATTCTATAAAATGTGGATGGTTGCAAGTTTTCCATTGTAGTAAATGTATGACTGCCAGGGACATGAAGTACATCCTTGGTGCCATTGCCTTCGATGTGAACCAGGAATTCAGTGGCCGAGTTGGAGTTGCTCGATGGTATAGCCCACAAAACCATAGCTGAATTTGCAGTAACTTTGATGATGCGTACATTAACTGGTGTTCTTGGTAGCTTAGGTCCTGCAACATAGTATATTTAAATATCCTTTATAAAACATTAGGACATAAGTGCCGTATTTATGTTTCAAACTTTAATTAGAGAGTGTAGAAAGCTGAGCTTGGATAAAGAAAAGTTTTTTAGAATTAACCTTAATATCTAGGTGAAATTGCGAGTTGGAAAGTCGTAAGTTGAATGCTTACCTTCGAGTCATTCAGCATTTTAATAAATATCTTTCCCGAAAGTTAGAAGAAATATTACAAAAAATAGGAAAAACTTCATGTTCGTGGTAAACAATATTCGTAAACATACAACTTACTTGGAACTTTAACAGTCTTAAATAATGTATCTGCGGTAAGATCTCCTACACCACCGGTTCCAACGGATTGCACATTTATTCTATACAAAATGGATGGTTGCAAGTTTTCCATTGTAATAAATGTCTGACTGCCAGGGACATGAATAACATCCTTGGTACCATTGCCTTCGACATGAACCCGGAATTCAGTTGTCGATGTGGAATTGCCCAATGGTATAGCCCACAAAACCATTGCTGAATTTTCAGAAACTTTGATGATGCGTACATTAACTGGTGTTCTTGGTAGTTTAGGTCCTGCAACATAATGTGTTTCAATGTCCTTAATAAACATTAGGACACAATTGCCTTATTTATGTTTCAAATTTTATATGGAAAGTGTAAAAGCCAAATCGCTTATATTATTTAAGAAGAAATTGCATATCTACAGACTAAGGAAAATACATGTAAGTTTTTTCATGGAGACCCGAAATCATTTGTGAAAAAACATTTGGTTAGTCCGAACAAAATATATGTAATAACGTCTGAATTTGTTTTTTTTCACCACCAGTTGCGTGACAAGAAATGTGCCAATCACCAACACAATTTACTGGTAAATAAAACTGGTTCTTTTAACACAAACTCTGCAAATCAAAAATAATATGTTTTGGAAAATTGTTAACCTTGAATATTGAACATCTTGTTAAAATTGAACCTAGCTTCTCGGTTTGTATGGAAATTGAATAGGTATAAGTGAAAGGTTTACTTCAGAATCATTAAGCATTAAATTCCAAATCCGTCCCGAAAGTTTTAGCAATCATAACAGCAAAACCGACGAACTTCATTTCGTCTAAACAATATTGATTTCATAAAACACACAACTTACTTTGAACTTTTAAAGTGCTAAATGATACATCTGCGGTAAGATTTCCTACACCACCGGGCCCAACAGATTGCACATTTACTTGATACAATGTGGATGGTTGCAAGTTTTCCATTGTAGTAAATGTCTGACTGCCAGGGACATGAAGTACATCCTTGGTACCATTGCCCTCGATGTGAACACGGAATTTAGTTGTCGAGGTGGAGTTACTCAATGGTATAGCCCACAAAACCACTGCAGAATTTTCAGAAATTTTGATGATGTGCACATTAACTGGTGTTTGTGGCAGCTTCGGTCCTGCAAAAACATATATATCAACGTCCTTTATAAAACATTAAAACATATCTGCCTTATCTATGTTTCGATTTGAAATTGATTTTGTAAAAAAGGAAATCATTCAAGAAGAAATAGCAATTCTAGAGACTATGAAAAAAAAAGTTTGCTGTCTTTCTAGTGACCCGAAATCATTAGTGTAAATATTTGATTAGTCGGAGCAATAGAAAATGTGAGTGTTAAAGTCTGAAGTTTTCTTTTTCCAAACTGTAACTTCAAAAGAAATGCACCACCAAGCCAAACAATTTTTTGGCAATTAAAACCAGTTCTTTGACACAAACACTGTAAATCAAAGACAATATGTTTTCCATCATAGCTATAATGTTGGTTAAAGAAAAGTTTACAAAAATTGAACCAAGTTTCTTGGTTTGTATGCAAGTTGAATAAATATAATTGGAAGATATACTTTTGCATCATTTAGCATCATTTAGCATTATAATACAAATGCATCCCCTAAACTGACGAACTTCGTGTTCGTGGTAAACAGTATTCGTAAAACACACAACTTACTTGGAACTTTTAAAGTCCTAAATGATATGTCTGCGGTAAGATTTCCAACACCACCGGGTCCAACAGATTGCACATTTACTCTATAAAGTGTGGATGGTTGCAAGTTTTCCATTGTAGTAAATGTCTGACTGCCAGAGACATGTAGTACATTCTTGGTACCATTGCTATCGATGTGAACCCGGAATTCAGTTGTCGAGGTGGAATTGCTCAATGGTGTAGCCCACAAAACCATTGCTGAATTTTCAGTAATTTTGATGACGCGTACATTCAATGGTGTTCTTGGTAGCTTAGGTCCTGCAACATAATATGTTTCAATGTCCTTTATAAAACATTGAGACATAATTGCCTTATTTATGTTTCAAATTCTATTTTGAAAGTGTAATAGCCGATCCGCTTATATGATTTAAGAAAAAAACTGCATGTCTACAGACCAAGAAAAAAAAATGTTAGTTCTTTTCATGGAAACCCGAAATCATTTGTGAAAACATTTGGTTAGTAGGAGCAAAGTAAATGTGAGTGTTAAAGTCTGAAGTTTTCTTTTTCCAAACAGTCACTTGAAAAGAAATGCGCCACCAAGCCAAACAAATTTTTGGCATTTAAAACCGGTTCTTTGAACACAAACACTGTAAATCGAAGACAATATGTCTTCCCTCATAGCTTAAACGTTGGTTAAAAAAAGTTTACAAAAATTGAACCAAGTTTCTTGGTTTATATGCAAGTTGAATAGGAATAATTGGAAGGTATACTTTCGAATCATTAAGCATTGTAATCCTTATGCATCCCCTAAACCGACGAGCTTCGTGTTCGTAGTAAACAATATTCGTAAAACACAAAACTTACTTTGAACTATTAAAGTCCTAAATGACAAGTCTGCGGTAAGATTTCCAACACCACCGGGTCCAACAGATTGCACATTTACTCTATAAAGTGTGGATGGTTGTAAGTTTTCCATTGTAGTAAATGTTTGACTGCCAGAGACATGTAGTACATTTTTGGTACCATTGCCATCGATGTGAACCCGGAATTCAGTTGTCGAGGTGGAATTGCTCAATGGTATAGACCACAAAACCATTGCTGAATTTTCAGTAATTTTGATGACGCGTACATTCACTGGTGTTCTTGGTAGCTTAGGTCCTGCAACATAATATGTTTCAATGTCCTTTATAAAACATTGAGACATAATTGCCTTATTTATGTTTCAAATTCTATTTTGAAAGTGTAATGGCCGATCCGCTTATATGATTTAAGAAAAAAACTGCATATCTACAGACCAAGAAAAAAAAAATGTTAGTTCTTTTTCATGGAGACCCGAAATCATTTGTGAAAACATTTGGTTAGTCCCAACAAAATGTATTTAATAAGGTCTGAAATTAATTTTTTATCAACAGTCGCGTGACAAGAAATGTGCCAATCAGCAACACAATTTACTGGCAAATAAAACTGGTTCTTTTAGCACATACTCTGCAAATCAAAAATAATATGTTTTGCATCATTGCTAACCTTTAATATTGAAAGTCTTCTTTAAATTGAACCCAATTTCTTGGTTTGTATACAAGTTGAATAGGTATAAGTGAAAGGTTTACTTCGGAATCGTTAAGCAGTATATTTCACATCCATCCTGAAAGTTTGAGGAAACATAAAAGCAAAACCGACAAACTTCATTTCGTCTAAACAATGTTCATTTCATACAACACACAACTTACTTGGAACTTTTAAAGTCCTAAATGATATGTCTGCGGTAAGATTTCCTACACCACCAGGTCCAACAGATTGCACATTTACTCTATACATTGTGGATGGTTGCAAGTTTTCCATCGTGGTAAATGTCTGACTGCCAGGGACATCTAGTTCCTTCTTGGTACCATTGCCATCGATGTGCACCCGGAAATTAGTTGTCGAAGTAAAGTTACTCAGTGGGTTAGCCCACAAAACCACTGCAGAATTTTCAGTTGTTTTGATGATGTGCACATTAACTGGTGTTCGTGGCAGCTTCGGTCCTGCAAAAAGATATAATTCAATTTCCTTTATAAAACATTAAAACATATTTGCCTTATCTATGTTTCAATTTTGAAATTGATATTGTAAAAAAGGAAATCTTTCAAGAAGAAATTTAAATTCTACAGACTTTGAAATAAAAAGTTTGCTCTCCTCATGGAGACCCGAAATCATTAGTGTAAATATTTGGTTAGTCGGAGCAAGATAAATGTGTGTGTTAAAGTCTGAAGTTTTCTTTTTCCAAACAGTCACTTGAAAAGAAATGCACCACCAAGCCTACAATTTTTTGCAATTAAAACCGGTTCTTTAAACATAAAACACTGTAAATCAAAGACATAATGTTTTCCAACATAGCTTAAACGTTGATTAAAAAAACGTTTACAAAATTTGAACGAAGTTTCTTGGTTTGTATGCAAGTTGAATAGGTATAATTGGAAGGTTTGATTTTGAATCAATAAGCATTTTATTCCAAATCCATCCCGAAAGTTTGAACAACTATAATAGCAAAACCGATAAACTTCTTTTCGTGTAAACAATATTGATTTCATAAAACACACAGCTTACTTGGAACTTTTAAAGTCCTAAATGATATGTCTGCGGTAAGATTTCCAACACCACCGGGCCCAACAGATTGCACATTTACTCTATACATTGTGGATGGTTGCAAGTTTTCCATCTTAGTAAATGTCTGACTGCTAGGGACATCTAGTTCCTTTTTGGTACCATTGCTATCGATGTGCACCCGGAAATTAGTTGTCGAGGTGGAATTGCTCAATGGTGTAGCCCACAAAACCATTGCTGAATTTTCAGTAATTTTGATGACGCGTACATTCAATGGTGTTCTTGGTAGCTTAGGTCCTGCAAAAAGATATAATTCAAAATAAAACATTAAAACATATTTGCCTTATCTATGTTTCAATTTTGAAATTGATATTGTAAAAAAGGAAATCATTCAAAAAGAATTGCAATTCTACAGACTATGAAATAAAAAGATTGCTGTCCTCATGGAGACCCGAAATCATTAGTGAAAACATTTGGTTAGTCGGAGCAAAATAAATGTGAGTGTTAAATACTGAAGTTTTCTTTTTCCAAACAGTCACTTGAAAAGAAATGCGCCACCAAGCCAAACAATTTTTTGCAATTAATACCGGTTCTTTAAATATAAGACACTGTCAATCAAAGACATAATGTTTTCGATCATAGCTTAAAAGTTGATTAAAAAAACGTTTACAGAAATAGAATCAAGTTTCTTGGTTTATATACAAGTTGAAATATAGGTGTAATTGGAAGGTACACTTTCGAATCATTAAGCAATATAATCCATATGCATCCCCTAAACTGACTTTTCCATGATAGCTTAAACGTTGATTAAAAAAACGTTTACAAAAATTGAACCAAGTTTCTTAATTTATATGCAAGTTGAATAGGTATAATTGGAAGGTATACTTTTAAATCATTAAGCATTATAATCCATATGCATCCCCTAAACCGACGAACTTCGTGCTCGTGGTAAACAATATTCGTAAAACACACAACTTACTTTGAACTTTTAAAGTCCTAAATGACAAGTCTGCGGTAAGATTTCCAACACCACCGGGTCCAACAGACTGCAAATTTACTCTATACAATGTGGATTGTTGCAAGTTTTCCATTGTAGTAAATGTCTGACTGCCAGGGACATCTAGTTCCTTCTTGGTACCATTGCCATCGATGTGAACACGGAATTCCGTTGTCGAGGTGAAGTTACTCAATGGTATAGCCCACAAAACCATTGCTGAATTTTCAGTAATTTTGATAACGCGTACACTAACTGGTGTTCTTGGTAGCTTAGGTCCTGCAACATAACACATTTCAATGTCCCTTATAAAACTTTTAAATGAAATTGCCTATTTAACATTCAATTTTTGATTAGGTTATATAAAAGGCAAATCATTGAATAGGAAGAACGTGACTTTTTCAGCAAGGAATAGGAAATTGCGATTCTATAGACTAAGAAAACAAAACAGTTAAATCTTTTCTTGGGGACTCGGAATTTTTTACAAAAACATATGGTTACTTTTGAATGATATAAAAGTGATAACCTCTGAAGAGTTCCTTTTCCCAATAGTTGCTTGACAAGAAATGTACCAATCTGCAACACCTTTTACTGCTGTTGGCAA
>JAOBAT010102045.1:0-15741 GCA_026413305.1 Hydrozoanthus tunicans
CCCCCGGAGTAAATTGGGGCTCCGTAAGGTTTGAGCTTAAGGAAACCTCAATTATGGCCAGTTTGGAGCAAAATAAGCCGCAGTAAAATTTTGGAACGAAACGCCTCTAGACATTAAAACTAGCGTATCTATTGATATCTTTAGGAAAAAAATACAAAGATTTTCTTTTGAGACAGTATTACTTTCCTTTAGTTCGGCGAAGATGTAGAAACTACCAACGTTTTTGTTTGCTCTAAAGTAACTAAAGCGTTTGAGCTTTCTTCTTTTGTTACTATATCAAATGAAATTCGATGTCAGAACTTTACCAATACCAGTATTAAAGTTAAATTCAACTCAATGTTATTAGACTTCGAATTCGTACATATTCACAAGATTGAGTCACAAGACTGGCCTGCAAACAGTATGGAACTAATCGAGGCAGGTCAGTGGTTACAGTTAATAAACGTTTCTAGCTAGAATATACAAGGCATATTAATCATATTTAATTATTTGTAGATAGAATTTTAAGGGTTTAAACAGCACTGATAATTTATAAACATTAAAACAATATGGTACAGAGAAAGAAAAAGAAAACTAACGTGGTAGTATTATGCGTAGATTAACTAAATGAATTTGCGCATAGAGAGTTATGGTTTTTTCCTAGTTCTCAATTTCTCCTGTATACGTACCTCAAGCCCGTCTGGACAAAATTGATTTGAGGAGGGGGGGAGGGGCATTTTGGGGTACCCCAGTCCCCCCGCTTCCAAACCGGCCTGTTCTGATGTTATTACCATCGAATTGATGGGGGCCATTCCAGCCGGAACAAAGAGTAGTCGTCTTGCTCCTATTTCGAAATTGTCTTTTTACAATGCCTCGCAGTGCGGGCTAACCGACCTTTGACCTAACCAGCCACGCCTCATGTAAACAATACTTGTAAACAAATAGCTGCGCAGCCAGGCGCCGACCCAAGTTCCCACGGCCATTGCTGGACATAGATCGATCGATCGCAGAAGTTAAGCTGGACCTGTTAGGGAAATCAGGGCAATGGCTTGTAGATCAGGTATTTTAATCTTGTTTAAAGTTCTTTAAGAGATGTTTAATGAGTAATTTGTTTATAGCAGTCTGCAACTGCACTACTCTAGCTTGAACTTAAGAGCTCTGCGTGCAAGCATGTGTTGTGAGATATCTTTGGCGGCCGGCACCCATGCATATGAGCACGGGTTAATGTATCACGAGATGTTAGTAATTAGTGTTTATAAAAACATTTAACCTTCTTAGCATGGTGGTGTAAACATTTCTTGTCGACTGATATTGAATTCCTCTTAATTTCTCGTCGAACTTATATATTTTCGCTCTATGTTCTCAATTTCTTTTTAGAAAAGCACAGTAGATTTCGTAACGAAGGTCTAGATAGACGCAAAAAGCTAGGATTTCAGGTTGCCGGTTGCATTTCCCGTGTCTATGCTTAATAAACCGAGTAAAATTGCAATCGGCTGTGCAAAAGGCTTCCTTTATGATATTTTGTTTTACTTTTGTTTATTAAAAACTAAAATAAAGCGCAGTAATCTGCTTCGTGATATTGCTTGAAGAGAGATGATGAATGCATGAGCGCATTTATTGATTATGATCATGAACAATTATGTAGCTAGATGCTTTCGAAATCCCTAGCTAGTTGGGCGCCTTATTTTAATTTTCTTCTTTTTAAAAAATTGTAGTTTTTTTTGTTTTAGCTTCAGTTTAGGAGTCGGTTTTTGTTACTAGACTAGTAAAGTGTTAATTGTTTCAAAAATTGTTAGTATAACAAATTATTCTTTACTGTTTGTTTTCTAGAGCGATATTTACAATTCCTCAAGGCAGTTGTACAACTGCAGTCCTTCCCAGTTGTATTGGTCTATTTAGCAATGATACCTGCGTCAATAGTATGGAAGAAATATGTCGCTCCTTTTGACCTTCGAAAGGTTTGTGGTTGGACTACACAGATTCTAAAACTTGCTTCCTTAATTATTATTGCTATTTATCACACACTTAGTTCGATATTTACATAAGTAGATCGGTGAAATATAGAGCGTATTAAGCTAACCATTAATTATATCAATCACACATGGTGATACAAAAAACAGCCAATCAAACTCTGTGACAAAAAGAAAGTTACATGGCTGCTTGGAGATACAGCTTTATCTGCTCATGTTGAAAATATCTCACGAGTGAGCACAGTGAATTGCCATCTAATATCCTCAATTTTCAATTATTCAAGGAGCATATGTTGGATACAAGCTCTAGCTATAAATCATCCCATAAGGATCCAATAAAGGGAAATGTGATAACTTTTTTTATGGTATTTAACACACCTTATGTCCAGAACCTTTTTTACTTGAAAACTATTATACAAATTGTAAAACTTGATTGACTTCTACACAAATGTTTGATATATGGTCATTCTGTGTATGAGCAGATAAGCCAGACTAAGTGAACAATCAGAATGCCAGAAATGCAATAATTTTATTGAAGGTTTGAAATTTGATAAAATGAATTAACTGTATTTGGCATATTCACACTCAGTACATTTATCTCACTGTTTTGGCAGGCCACAGGTCTTGCAAATGTCGCTGAATCCTGTCACCCAGGCAAAACAATAGGAAATAAACACCCAAACCCTACAAATCATTATGAATTACCATACAAGGGCAAAAACAATTTTATGTCTCGGAAACCCTAATATTTGTAAGGCCTGTGGGCTGCCAAAACAGGGGAACATATGCATTGTGTATGTGTGTAAAAATGCCCTGTAGACATTCTGTAAGCTTCTAGTAAATATTAAGTGTATATTAGCCCATCAGGGACTTGTTTCTCTCCTGAAAGCAATCTTGTTTATTCATAGGGTGGGGGATGAATTGTTCAGCAGCAAACCAAAACTGGACCATATACTAAATTGTGTTCCAAGTTTGGGTTGAAAAACCTGGCACAAATGCACTGTGGACTTGAATTGCAGGCAGTGCTAGTATTTTGTTAGCTGCCTTTAGCCCTTTCAGCTCCAAATGCAACAGCTGAAGCCATGTTACAAATTCCCCCAACTAAGATACATAATTTTCATATAATAAGTTTGGTACAAACTTGTTCTGATTTTTTGGAGAGTTTGGCTTTTCATCTTAGTACAGAGACATCATGTTGCCACAGTGGCCAACTGGAAAACCAAATATCAAAAGTTCAGACAAGTACTTACACCAATCATGTGGTTGTGTTGATCCTAACAGATGTGATCACATGGTGTGTGCAAGTTTTTGTCAACTGCTGATAATTGATTTCCTTTTGGCCACCGTGGCAACACTGACATCTCATACTCAAGGCCTCTAATGAATGGGGCAAAAAAGTGCCCTTGTTAAGGCCCTGTTACACGAGGCAATTTTTTCAGCAACTTGCAATGCAACGCTGTAGCGTTGCAAGTTGTGGAGAAAGTTTTGCATGTAACATCCCTCTCTGCAACTTGCTATGCAACAAAAAATTGCAAAGCAAGTTGCAGAGAAAGTTGAACCATCTACTTTTCTCAATGTTGCAAAGCCAGTTGCAGTGTGTAACAGATGCTTTGCAACCTGCTTCACAACAAACTGTTGCAATCAATGCAAAAAAGCCAATCATTTGAACTGGGAGAAACCGCTGATGTATGGTTTTATCACAGGCAACGTATGAGATAATTCCCCTGTCTGACATCAACTCACAGCAACTTGCAATTTTTCGTTGTCAACATTGCGTTGCAAGTTGTTGAAAAAATTGCCTCATGTAACACAGCCTTTAGAGAGGTGACCATATTAGAATAATAATAATAATAATAATAATAATAATAATGATAATAATAATAATAATAATAGTAATAATAATAAAGGTTTGTTAACATTCCACCAGGTGGCTCTTCTATGTTAATTCTACATTACATTTTTGAGAGTAGTATACATAAATAATGATATTTATAATAATAATGACAGATAAAATTAAAAAAAAATGTTACTACAGAATGGTGTGTTTAGAATAAACAAAAATGAAACTATGACTGTGTTTCGTGACTCATATACTAATTGGGTACATATACATGTCATCTATTTTGTTCTCTTTAGTTGATGGTTGCTTATAACTTCCTGTGTAGCATCATGAGCCTGTACTCTCTAGCTTACATAGCACGAGCTCTCACTGCCGAGGGTGTTTCGGTGTTTGACATGTCTGACAATCAACTTGTGAAACAAGCATTCTTTGTGTACCTGGTCACTAAATATCTGGAACTTCTTGACACCATCTTCATGATGTTGAGACACAAGCAAAGGCAGATTTCTTTCCTTCATGTAAGTTTTAGTGTTAAACAAAGATCCACGTTAAAATAGGGGTAGCTCCTCCCACATCTGACAACTAACAAGGTAAACCTAAAGTTATGGACAAATTAAAGAGTTCAGTGCAAAAACAGCCAGTAAGTGACGATTTTAGGTCAAAAAATAAAGTTAAGGTTTCCTTGGATTTTTTGCTCCCTTGTTATCTCCAGCAAATGAAAATATTATCCGCGTTTTTTGAGCGCTTTTAATGCAGCAGAAAATGGGCTAGACAAGTCGACTTCAAATGCTTCATTACTGATCGCACACTGCACATTAGCTCTTCAACTATGCCGTTGAAGATTTCATTTCAAAACCATGCAATAAACTCATTGCAGGTAATCCAGATGTAAAGCTTGTGCCAGTTAAAGTGCTGAATAAGAACAGTTAAGAAAGATTTTGGTAAGGGGTCAAGAACTTTGTACAAGACTTACGTTTTCTCCAAACCCTATCCTCCCCTGAAAGCGTACGCATTAAAATGGCGTTTTTTCTGTATGTTTTTAGATAGCTATAAGTGGAACAAAATCTCTCTGTGCCACCAAGATTTGGCACTGACAAAGAATTGGTACAATCGTTTCTAGAATTCGGCCTGCGATTTGTACGCTCATGAAAATGATTAGAAAAATGCACGACCCTTAAAGTATGGGGCTGCAGGACACACTACAATGGTTTGAATATGAGACCCTTTTGGGAGTTATATGGCCCACACCCTAAGTTGATTCTAAATATATGAGAGCTGAACTAATCTGGTCATTTATACTTATTTGTATGAGTTAAAATTTTGCTGCCTCAGTTCCAAAACTTCTAAATCCTTTAACTCCAGGTGTTTCATACCTCGTCTTTCTCCAAACTTTCTTAAAATTCCAAGCGATTTAAGCGAGTTCCAAACAGTACCACTCAGTGGTTGTGAAATAGCTCGTATGGATAACTATACTAGCAAATTTTTGCAGGAAGCTACCACTTCATAGCGGACGCTTTCCAGCAAAATTGTACCGAAAGCTGGAAACTTCTTGACTGATATAGTCATCTTGATGATATGTACACTTAATGCAGGGAAACAGTTAGTTTCCGTTGTTTTCGAGACGAAAAATGTAAGAACTCGAGGGAAAACAAAACTAACTTGTTTCCCGAGGGACTATTCATTAAGTGCTTTATTATATATTTAGAAATTCTCTCGAATAATATCATAAAACATAGACGAACAAACAAAGACGGCACAACTTCAGACGGGCAACAACTGCGCAAATGTATCCCGGTCGGGATACGTTTGAATTTGAATAGGGGCACGTGACCAAGAACTAACCAATCAAAGTGCTCATTTTGTTGAGTGAAAGTCTAGGTATATAACAAGACCTATTGTTACATTCACTCGGCCATTGTTCCACACTGCTCATGCCCATTATCTAAGCTTTTAAAAACGTTGTGGTTGTTGTTTGTCTTTTAGGTGTACCATCATTCAACCATCATTCTCCTGGCCGATTATTCATACCACTTTGTACCATGGCCTGCAGTCTCATTTATGATTGGTTTGAACTCGTTTGTACATGTCTTCCTTTACCTGTATTACGGCCAATCAGCGTTGTACCCAGGCCAGCGACCCTTCTGGAAAAGGCGCCTCACTGAGCTTCAGCTAGCACAATTTTTGGTAGGCCTCATAGATTGCACCGTAGGATATTTGTACCACGGCTTTTGTATCTACGGGATATTTTACGGCGTCAGTATGATGGGCCTTTTTGGTAACTTCTATTATCACGCCTACTTGAAAAGGTCTCCAAGCAAAAAAGCGGAATAAATTAAGTTTACAACTACAAACTTCTAGTTTGGCCATCCTTTTTTGGCTATACTGGTAGTCCATTGTAACTTTTCACTAGCTGTATAATCTTGACAAAACCTAATAAAATATTTTCTCCAAGAGTTAACATGACGTCGGAGTGCTAACTTGGTTCGAAGGTAGCTAGCTTTTACGTTTATTTTAATTTAGTAACAGTCGAACAAATTACTTGCTGTAATGTTGCGAGACAAGTGATTCCATGAGATAGCATTGCGTATGCGTCAGCAGTTGCTTCGTCTGCATGGAGTAGTCAAGTTTTTTTAATCTGCAAAGAGAGGTGTCTGAATTTTAATGAAAGTGACCTGGTCACCTGGTAGATGTAGATGTGTTCACAGTTGCTTGTCTGACCAAGTGTTCTATTATTTGGCCTATTGGACAATGCCTCCAAAAGATAGATGAGAATGTGGAAGGGATGTAAATGTTCCACAGTGGCCAACACAGTTTTGGTTTTCGAAGGTGACCAGTGCAGTTGGTCACTCACATCCCATTCAGCTTCAAGGAAATAGCGACCAGGTGCACTTAAATATCAAGTGATCCTGTGGAGAACATGGCATATCGGCTGAAGCAGCAAGAACTATTGTCAGTTCGTGGAGGTGATCCACTCGCAAAGCACACCAAGACTACATTATGAGATGGAAAGGGTGGGCTGTAGTGTCTTCAATATAGCGAGATCGGCACTAGCTAGCATGAATCAACCTATGTATAACAATTTCTTAGGGTCTCAGCAAATGGTTGTAAGATTTACGAAAGGAAGTTTCAAACTTAGAACTGCCCAACCTCGATACACCCAAACGTGGTATGTTCGAGTAATTCGACTGCGTTATTAGAAAAAACACAAATTGCTGAAACTGTTGTTAGTTTTTTTGGGGGTTAAAAAATTGTCAGTCCGGTACTTTTTAGGGGTTGTTAAAAATATCCTGAGTCAAGTAGAGTGCATGTAGTTCCGTGTTCCAGCAAACGTGCGCACTGAATAAGAAGCTAAGGCAATAGTCTTTTGGCGAAGGTCCTATTATGTGTATCGATATCGCGGCGGAACAAGAGGGAAATTAGCGCCGAACCGCTAGCTATCTATGGGGAAAATGGCAATTTCCAATTGGTACTTCTTAGAGGTAATTTTTGCAGTAAAAAGTTTTTATGCCTTTGTATTTTTAGGGTATTTTTGGGACTTTTCCTACGGTCATCCCTGGGGATAACCTTTACGGAGTATATCAAGCGAACTGCTTTCTTATTGGTTAGTAAGAGCAATAGGCGAGTTTCGGTCATTGTTATCAATGAGTCGACAGTTTTTTGATTGGTGGTCAGGACAAAGGTTTCTTTGTGATCCCGAAGGTCTTTAGATTTGAAAAGGTTTCTTTGTAAACATCACGTTTGCTGCTGAGTTACATTAAGTCACACCAACCAATTTCACCCGGTGGATTAAGAGTGGATTAAGAGTGTGCTGTATCATAGTTAATCTGAAAGCCGATAAACTTCAAAAGGGAATAACAGAGAATGTGAAAAGATGCTTTTTTATAGGTTGAACGAACCGCGACCGTGCACATTCTTTGTTTCAGGTGTTAGTAAGAATATTTTGACTGGCTATTTGTTGATTTGCATCTCAAAACCTTTTGTATTTTGTGCACCTTCAGCACTAGAAAACAAAAGAAAACGACGAACGAAGACCCACAACAATGGTTTCATAACCAGTCCCTAGATTAACTATAGCTGCATGCAGCAGGCAATAACACTGACTCGCTCATGCCTCCAACTCCCGGGGTTTATCAGGACCACCCCCCCTCCCGTCTATTAATTTCTGAAGTTCTGGTACGATCATCAAGTGGTCAAAGTTTCAAGATATAAATTCTACTGATCAGTGTCATGTCCGGTGTTCGTTTTCCCAGTTTTTGTTTGGATTACTGCACGAGCAACAAGTATCTAGAGTTTAGAATTCGACAAATTTATTCATATCTTTGCTTGTCTCAATTGTTTTGTTTTAGAAACATAATCCAACCTCTGCGATTGCCTTATCTGCTCTCAAACCTCGATGAATTTCTCAATCCTTGGTTAAATAAGTTTTAAAGAAATTTCTCATCCCCTCGTTTGGTTTGACCCCCTCGTTTACTTGGGATCTGAGAGTAATATGCGAAGGCTGTACTGCTTAGACATTTCTTTTAGCACACCTGTTTTTTGTATGACTGGGCTATGAAATCTCGTGGACTCACTCAGTGTAGAAACAGGATGGAATAAGGAAGTTGAACAAGACTTGTAAACCTGTAGATTGAAGTTTAATTAAGGTGCCACCTTGTCACATAAGCAATTAGATGGCAATCCCACCCTAATAAATTATTTCTGTGTGAACTGGCTCTCTATAAAACATCGCATTTAAGACTCACTAACGCATGCGCAATGGTACACACATCACTGAGTGCTGACATTACAAGGTGGAATCTAAATGGAACTTTAACTTGCTTATCTCGTTCAATTTCTCTGTAACTAATCATTTCCATTTTTCGCGGTTGGAGTGACTCAAATTTGAATAAGTATGCAAGATTGTTTCTAGAACCATTCGTGGTTGGAAAAATTTTAAAAAATGTTTCAAAACGATGCGTTTTAAGTGTTTATTGTGTGTAATTGGTTTCAGCAGTTAATAATGCTGCTATCTGTTCAAACCCACAGGATTTTAGCGCGAATTGTAAATTTTTTAGGTTTGCCGATTGGCCGTGTTGTTCTTTCCACAGTAAAAGCATTCGATGGACCTGTTCGCGTGTTCGTCCAGGATATTTCCTCTTAATGCGTCTGCAGTCCTTCTCGCTTATGCTAAGTGAAATTGCTAATGGTACCCAGTCGTTCTCGTCCAGTTCTGGTAAAATAGTAAGAAAGATTTCATCTGGCACCACTGACTCCGAATAACTGAAAAAAAAAACATAAAAAAAACGTTAACACATTGTTATGTATAGTTTCTCTTTGCAAACAGATGTATATTGATAGAAACAAGACAGTTTGTTTGCAAAGAATTGAGAATATGTGTGTTTTTTGTTGAGATTAAACTAATGACAATGCCAAGTGCTGTCAATTTAATTTGTTCTTTCATTTTAAATGGGCTGACGTAAACTATTAGCTCTATATGTTACCGTCGAGAGTGCTTTTCAGTAAGGGAAAACTGGAGGGTATTTAAAGAAAATGCCCTTCGAATCAACTCGCACCTTGATTAACAACAGAAAGTTCCCATGGTCATCTTACAAAATTCCTTCCACGCATTAGGTGTACCTTATTTATGAGCAGATGGATCTTACAAAACAGCATTGGATTGTTCTATGGATTGTGTTTAAGGATTATTAATTCAACAAGACTCATTGTACCTCGTGTAACAAGCAATTGTGATAGTTTCTGCTAAAACAATTGATTTCTTCCACAATACTTGGTGAATCAACCATTAGAGTAGATAAAACTGCATTTGTTCTAAAAGGAATTCTTAACACCAGACGTCCCCCAAGTTCTAGTTTGTGGTTCAAAGATTCCTTCCGATGACACTACGATAAGTTTCACCAAGGACTCTAAGGAAATTGTTCGGCTTACTTTGCTAGATGGCGCATTGTTCTAATTCTTTGTGGTTCATGCAGACTCCTTTAAATACCACTTGCTCACTTTTACGAGAGAATCCTTCCACGGCATCCGTTATACCTAATGTGAGAATACTGTTTCTGATGGTTTATGCCAGGATTCCATGAAAAAAAAGACGCACTTTATGTAGTAACAGATGGTTCTGATAGCTCGAAGTAGAGACTCCTTAAAATGACACTTCAAAAATGGTTTTCAAGGAAGATTCCTCTTTCAACAAAACGAGGTAGGCCTTATGTAAGCATAGGTGGTTCAGACGGTTTATATAGGATTCTTTGCAAGCACTAGGTGAACATTTCTTCAAATGACAAGTTGCCCCTTTCACTAAGGGCTGTTCTCAAGGGCTGTAACTAGGAAAATGTAAGCCGCCACAATTTTTTTAGGCGGGGAAAGTATTACAATTTTAGCAAATAAATAAAAGTGAAAAAAATAAATTCATGAATGAAAGTTGAAAGAACATGGTCGTATGTATAATATAACAACGGGTATCAGCAACCTGAATGCTCGAGAGCGAAATTAACTGAAACTTGTAAGATATAAGCGAAGTATCTTTGTCTTCCAGACCAACAAGAGAAGACAATACCAGTAAAGAAGCCACAAAACGTGGTAGAAAATAAGTTGCAGAAACTGAAAGAGGAGATGCAGCAGTACCACTAAATAAAAATTCCAAAACGAAAACTCTTTGCTACTAGCTGCGATACCTACGTCCAGATAACCAAAAACTTGATGGCAACGTTTTTGGGGCTTTCATATTTTGGTTTACAGAGAGAGGGGAGGTTCTTTGCCATTTCTTCTGGTTTTGACAATTTTTCAGAGTCTGAATCTGACGTGGCAGGAAAGGCAAAATCAGAGACCTTCTGACTCGTCAACGAGTACGAGTTTTTTCCATTTGTCATTCTCTCGCTGTAAACAAGACGACGACGACGACGAGTTTGGTCAAACAATCAGATGACGTGACTTCTTCGCAACTTCTGACACGCGCAGTATGACGAATGAGAAAATCTCGTACTCGTCGAATCTGAAGGCCCTTACAGTGAAACACAGTCCACAGGAAAGTCGTCACTTCAGGTTTTGGGCGTGAAATAGAGCAACTTCCATTTGTTATCTCAACTATTCTAACATAGCTCTTGTCTTGGAGTAAACGTCGGCTCCATGTAGTTGAAAACAAGTGATCGCAGTATACTGAAAGCTCACGTAGATATTGGCGGAGGTCTGGTTACCCTTTTTCCAGTTAAAGAACCGAATAGAAGTTCCAAAAACTGGATACATGGGATACGAGAGGGTTGTGCAGACTATCGAGCGTTTCTTGAACAAGTAGATGATTTTGGTGGTTTCTGGTAGGTTTCTTTACGTTCCCTCGAGAAATTATCTAAGTCTCTCAGGTGTACTCTAGAGAGTACTATTTTGAGACAACTTAGCCGTCGCTCGGCCAAATTGTTTGAAGACAACCTTCTTGTTGTGCAATCTTACTGAGACTGGTATAAGCTGTAATTTTGGAACTGAAAAGTTTTAGCCGTTGAAAATCGAAACAATAGAGACCTTAAGCACAAGCCGTCCGTGTTTCCACGGAGGCCAACCGGAAATCAAACATCGTCGTGCGGCTGTGGTGATTGTCACGGACTTGAAAAAACGTCTTGGCTGCCTCCGTGACAAGCACCACGGCCGCATGACGTGTGCAAGTACGCGTCAACTACTGATATTTGATTTCCGGTGGGCCTCCGTGGAAACACGAACAGCTTGTGCTTAAAGTCTCTAATGTTTCATAGAACCTTTCCTTAGAGAAGAAACTACTCTTTGAGTTTTGGCTTAACCCAGGGTTGAAGTTAACCAGCCATTGGACAACTGGGCCCTGATAGGCAATAACGACAATAGATATTACCTGGTAACAGCTACTCCCGGGGTTTGCTGCAGTTCTGGTGGAATCAGATGTAAATGAGTAAGGCCCTGAATTTCGTCTTGTGGCATTTGAATGAGCCTTCGGACCCACTGCTCCTCGTCAATAAAACCTTAAAAAAACAGCTATTGTAAATTCAGTAAAGACATGTTTCGACAGAAACCCCCGCCTTCATCAGTGTTAAATGATGCATGGGCATTAGTGGAAGTGCAAATTGAAAAGGGGATGTGTGAGCAATATGATGCCAATTGCAAACAAAAGTATTACAAATAACGACCATGATTATCTTTTTAAGATTTTTCGTGCATACAAGGCATTGTTGTTCAATGGTTTTTTGTTCGGAAAACTGAAAACCCACCTTGGCTTTTGTCATCAAGATATGAAACTAAGAGTTCCGCTTTTCTTGCAGCCTCACCCTTGAAGAAAAAAATGGATTCGTCAGTAACCTACCTTGCACCTGTCGTGATAGAAACTTAATTAAGCCAACCAGCTAAATGAGTAACTACTAATCCATGTTCTTTCAAATTTATCTAATGTGCACTTAACTGCAGAACACCCTGCCACTACGATAATTTATTACTGCGCATTCCTCGTTCTATAAAAATAGATGCGCGTTATAATCAAGAACAAAAGATGGTACTAGGTGTCAGGGTATTCTGCAGTTGCTCCCTAATGTGCTTTAAAAACGCTAGTTTTGGCCATATTGTGGGGTTAGCTTTTTTAATTAATTGATACTTTGACAACAAGTCATCTTCAGAATCAGGAAAACTATACCGTAAATCATCGATTGCGCGCCGCGGCGCTTATTATTTTTAACGAGTTTTTGGTGCGGCGCGTATTGGCGGCCGGTGCACTCCTTATTCAGGGTGCGGCGCATATTGGCGATGCAGCGTTTATTCAGGGTTCGGCACATACTCGAGGTGCGGCGCCTATTTAAAACAAGTGCAACACAAAGTATAACGTTAAGAGAATAAAGAGAGTCGCATTCTAGAGATAGAAAAATATTCATCAGTTATCCAACCAGTTTCAAATAAAGGAACAACATAGACAGCAGCAGTAAAAGTAAGAAATACACAGTATATTCAAGGGCGGCTTTTATTAAGATAGTCAGTCAGTCAGTATTTGGAATGAAATTCAATATTGCCGCTCGATGCCACTCTTTTAAGAGGTCCACTGTGACATATTAGAAAACCACAAACTAAAGTAAAAATACAAGCCGAAAACAACAGCTATTAAATCAACATCTAACCATGAAAAATACTGAAGATGAATGCTTACAATCCCAGTTTAGGACAGTAATCATACCTTTTCTTCATATCCTTCCTGGACAGCAGTGAGAACTTTTGTCAAAACAGCAGTGTCCAATGGCCGAGAACGATTGAGAAGTTTGAATACACCTAAAAGAAATTTTCAAAACCCAACCTTTTTAAAAACTTATAATTTCTGGATTCAAAAATAAGTGTCTGAGAAGGCTAGTTTTATTAGTCATGATCACAATAATAACTCACACCAATTGTTAACGGCCCATCAAACCCCAACCGATAGACCTATTCAAGAGCGAATCACTTGAGTCTACTTTTATCAGTGGTACTATACTTTATGTTATCAACGTCTGAGTTTCCTAACAAAACACACCAAAAACATGAAATTTGATACTAAGAAAAATAGAATAGGTCAAGCAGAGTGATTTACTGAAGATAAGATGTAAAATTATACCAAATTTGCTTCTTACAAACTGGGACTGAAAAAGGCTAATAAGCGTTTTCTCAACTGGTGAGGCAATGGAAAAGACATTTTAAATTGAAATAAATAAATAAATAATACATACATGACTCGAATGATATATATATCAATCACAAGAAATGACATTATATAATATATACTTGCATTTCTTACACCAGTCCTGGAAAACCATGGACAATGGATTTACAGTATCAATATCTTGTCAATCTTTTTGTTTTGGTATTCATGGCTTTCATTTGGCCCATTACACAGCTCTTACAGGGGATTAATTAAAGGGTCTAGTGCAAAAACGACATAAGTGACTTTGTACATGAAATGCTAAATTCTCCCAATGGTTGTGAAGAGATACAAATGGGGAAATACCTTCAATTTTTCAAAAAAAATTATGTTATCTTTTTATACCAGCTATCATTTTCTTTTCAGTTACAATAGAGTAATTCTAGCAACAATGGCACCAATCTCTTCAATATAGCTTGTTATTATTTGAGTTTGTAGGTCAGAAAACTTGAACAAAGAAGAGCAATGCAAGAAGTAGTGATTTGTACATATACCTCTAAGTTTTTGCTCAACGGATGCTGTCTCCCACCATTTAATAATTCCCACAAATGCTGGCAATGTGACATTGCCATTTTCATCCTTTGGTATTGTCTTCCATACCTTCAGAGCAAAACATTAAGCAGAAGATCTGCCATCAGAGTTACCATACTTTGGCCTAATAGTTGTTAACCCCTTCATACCTACAATCAATGTATCAATGCCAGTATATACAAGGGCGTAGCCAGGGGGCTCCTCAGGTGCTTGTGAACCCCCATTTTGTAAGTCTTTTTTAAGCCAAACAACCTACAACAAGTGCAGTGTGCCCCCCCCCTTTTGAAAAACCCTGACTATGCCCCTGTATAGCAAGTAAGTTAAACTTTTTTATCAAGAAGAAACAACAACAAATAGTTATAATTCGTTAAGTTGTGGTGTTTGCTCTAGCAAGTGATGCCTTTAAAGAGACTTGTACAACCCAGAGGGGGACATTGCTCGCTGTGCATGTGCATTCAGTTGAGTTATGGTTTTTGTTTGCTCGAGTGAGCATGAATAAATCAGTTGAATTGTAATACCTGTGTCTTGTGTCTTAGCGAATGCTTAAAAGTCCTCACTAGGCAGGGGCTTTTTATACAACTTATAGAGGCTACTTAAATTAGCATAGGTTGAGTTAATAAAGTAAGTTGTGTGGTCAAGCAGAAATTAAAGTTATTACAGTCTTGTTGAACAATATTACAATGACTTTATAGCAATACATTAATTTAATTCACTTAGATTATCATGAAAATGTTGTCATGGAAAAACTGAAACATCCACTTATAATTCTAGTCTTTATAACACTTTTCCTATTAAGAAAAACTTTAAAATACTTATCAAACTTTATAATAATGTATAAGAAATAGAGGACAGATATAGCTGAGATGACAAAAGTAGAAATAACTTGAGTAACAAAAAATATTAAATGGGAAAACAAAAAAACAGAGAAAATATGACAACAACAACTGAAATCAAATTTACAGGTATTGGGCATACTGGCAGTGAAGTGTATCACAAATATCTGAGTATGTACTTTTAAACTAAAGACAGATTTTGTCATTAATTTCTTAAATTTGATTCTTTTATTATCTTTGAAGTTTTCTTGGATTAATTTCCAGACTTAAGAAAAACAAAAGCTGATTGGTTCTAATGAGGATGGTAACATTTTTTAGAGTTGTGACATCTTCACTTAATAAAACCATGCAACTTCAATCTGCTGTCATCATGGGCTTTAGTACTATCTGCAAAAACTTTTCCACTAATTTTCTGATTAAAATGCAAAAACATGTGAAATGACAACGACAACTTCCACAATCACAGCTTGGTTCAGGTTAAGCTTTATACAGTTCAAGTCAGATTAAAAGCAGTCCCCTAGCTAGAGGTTTTTTTTCTGAACCTAACTGTGATTAATAATTATACATTTTGAATTATTCTTAAGTACTGTTATCATTTTACATATAAATTGTTCATCGCTCAGGTGTCATTCGAATTACCTGCCGTAAACATGGGTTTCCAGTGAACAAAGGAGTTTGTAGAATCTCAGCAGTAATCACTCCTTCATCATTTGCACCAAGCTGTTGAAACCTTGACCACAACCGCTCAACTTCAACTACAGGAACTGGAAAACCATGACAGCTTCAGAATCGCAACAAACAAATCTAGATACTAGATGCCAAGGTTTGAGTGGAAGGGATTTAAACAATCAGTCTCTTGAAAGCATTATGAAGGCAAGGGTGGGGTGGGGGGGGGGGGGGGGGGGTTATTAAATTAAAAAGAAATTT
>JAOBAT010102067.1:0-15736 GCA_026413305.1 Hydrozoanthus tunicans
CATGCTGCTCTCAAAACAACTGCATTATATACAGAGGAACCAAATGGTTTCTTTCGTTGTTTTAACACTATAATATTAATTTTTGGTTATGTTTCATTAGGCACGTAGTTTTGGTTGTCCCGAGTTGAGTTATGACGTCACGTCAACTCTGTAATGGCGGACAGATTTTCACTCAGTTTTTTTTTGGGAAAATAAAAACACTCGCAGATTTCCTATACATTTTACTATTCTAGTTCTAGGTTTTAGTTCTCCTTCTAATCTGTAGGTTGGCATAGAGAATGTTAAAAATGATTCATGCCGGTTTTTGCACTAGTAGCACTTTAACTCCGTCATTTCATAACTGCCGCGCCAGCAATTAGTCACGGAAAACGCTGCTACATCCTGGCAAAACCCAACTTGGAAGTTTTTCCTAATTTGGCTAGGTTTTTACGATTCAGATCCTTGGGTAATTCTGAAAACATACACAGTTCGACTAAATTCTTTGTGGTCAAAAAATAGTGTAGCTTGGAGATGCAAGAAATTTCTTGATCTGCCAGGTAGTTTACAAAACACGTACCCTATAGCAGAGTAAACGTTGCCTGGTGGTGTTAAGTCGTGTCACTCGAGCCTCAGTGATGGTTTTGGTAGTGCGCATGCTTGTGTGCGTCTGAGGAGGGGGGGGGGGTGCAGAGCGTTAAACTAAAAACAGTAAGTGTTTCAACAGGAAGTTCATATGGCCAGAGGCGTCCTCCTCTCACTTTGATTCTGAAGACAATATTGGAGCGGTATCCTGATGGGGGGCAGATTCTGAAAGTAAGACGCTTTTTAGCATACGAGTTCGTGATGCCTGCAAGAAAAGTATTTCGCTCGACTACAGGTTTTTTGCGTTAAAGGAATCCTCGGTTTATTTGTATAGTATTCTTGGTCCCTTGTAAAACTTTTGTTGACTCTGTGTTCATATCAGCAGCTCAAATTTGATAGTTCTGTGGGTTTACGAACGCTAAGCAATTTGTTTTTATCATTTCAACGGTCTAAGTTTCTCGGGCGCCGCCATTTCAAAATATGTTATGTAACGGTTGCAGTGCCAGTCTCCAAACTCGATAAACTCAACAGCAATGAACGAGAGGTGGTCTGGCACTACAACCGAAACACATCACATTTCAAGTTTAAGGCGCGGGAAATTCAAACTGTGGAAATAATCGGAACAAATTCTGGCATTTGTAATACCTACAGAATTATCAAATTTGAGCTGGTGTGGACAGAGAATTAACACGAATTTTATTTGAAACCAAGAATATTGTACAACCGAGGATCCTTTAAGGCCTTGTTAAAGAGGTGCAACTTGTTTCGCAATGGCGTTGCGACACCAGTTACACGAGCCATTGCAGCGTGTAGCAGTTGCTAAAATCGTTGCCGAGACAAGCTGCAGAAAAAGTATAATCCGGTTCTACTTTTCGCAACGATTTCAGCGCTTTTCTTCAAGTTGCTGCAGCTATTTCGCCGTGTAACACCCCTTCTGCAACTTGTCTTGCAACGCCATTGCAAGACAAGTTACACGAAAAACTGCTTCGTGTAACATGGCCTTTAAGCGTGGTTATATCTTTTACCTACTGACCATCACCGTGATCAGCATCTAACTTCTTTCTATATAATTCGTGCAAAAATGAGACATTCAGTAAGGAGAAAATGGGAACTTATCAAACAAACTTGTAACTAATTGAAAACAAATTTCTCCGCAACTGGTTACACAAAATATCGATTCCGTAGTTTGGGTGTATTTGCAGCCATAACGTTATCCTGACTAATATCTTTCTGTAGTTTGCTTGTTTCTAATATTCTCCATGGTGTAAAAAACTAATCTACAGTCGTTCCTCAGTCACTGTATTCTTTGGTTCCTCATATTCCTAACTTGCTTTTGCTCTTAATGTGGATTTCACTCATTCAAACAATTAAACAAAAGCCTTCTTTGTAGGAAATAATTCAGAATGCAGATGATGCTGGAGCAAGAAAAGTCAGTTTTCTTTTGGATTCGCGAACAAATCACTATGGGACGACATCATTGTATAGGCCCGAGCTTGCCAAGTTCCAAGGCCCTGCGCTGTACGCCCAGAATGACGCGTTGTTCACAGATCAAGACTGGGGTGGTATTGAAAGTCTTATGCAGAGCAACAAGAAAGAGGACCCGATGAAGGTTGGCCGGTTTGGAATTGGATTCAACTCAGTATATCACATCACTGGTGTGTATAGTCATTTAGTTTATGATAATCAAAGTTTGTCCAAATCATATTTCCAGTATTATTTTGCGGAAAATTCAAATTTCAGTACAATACAATAATAACAGGAAGAGTATTTGTGAAAATACCTCAGAAAATAAATTTTCTAAGACAAAAACAACAACAACTTTATTTTGCACTAATTACAACTACACATATAAAAAGAGACAAATTTTTATAAATCAGATGTAGCGGTGGATATCAGAAATGGCTTTCACTAAACGAGTCTGATAACCATTTTGAAAATTAATTGTCAAATAAAAGTTGTAAGATATAAATAGAAATTAGAAGTTATAGCATATGATATACACAACTGCAATAAAAAACAGATCCTAAGCTGATAAGAATAACTCGAACCCTTGGTAATTCGACTTCCCCATTAATTTGAAGCAAAACTGATTTCCCTTGGATTTGGTATAAAGGTATACCCTTTAATTTGTGAAGCCTAGTTAAAGAGGCTGTACGTTTGAAAAAGACAAATTGAAATTACTTCGACATACAGGGTTTCGATTTATAGTGGTTAAATTTACAGTAAATATATGGACAAATCCAAGGGAAATCAGTTTTGCTTCGAGTTAATGGGGGAAGTCGAGTTACCAAGAGTTCGAGTTATTCTTATCAGCTTAGGATCTGTTTTTTATTAATATTCTTAACCCCTGACTTTATTTTCTACTCACTTTTTTCTCCCAATTTTCCTCGTTAGTTAATTCGCAGTGCCTCGCGGCAGCGGTTTGTGTATGTCAGTAAGTTGTAGTCAGCTGAGTAAAATTAATTGTCATACTCAAAGGGGAACTGAAACCTAAAATCATCGTTTTCAAATAACATTCTTAAAGGTGTGAAGACCGTATTTAAAAGTTTTTGTTCTTGTGTTGCGCTGACTTTCCGAGAAATTTGAGTGTGCGTGTTTCGGGTCGTTGAGCGTTGGTGCATGTCAACTTGTCAGCGGTAAACGAATGTTACGTGTGACGCAGGCTATGGGGGAGCGAGCGAGTGCTTGAACGGTTTTTGTTGTCACATAAGCTCGCTTACACAGTCAAAAGTGAAAATGAATTTTAAATTGTGTGCGATGACTCACTTCAATGATGAAACTTTTCAGTTC
Source organism: Hydrozoanthus tunicans (assembly GCA_026413305.1). Lineage (NCBI taxonomy): Eukaryota > Metazoa > Cnidaria > Anthozoa > Zoantharia > Hydrozoanthidae > Hydrozoanthus > Hydrozoanthus tunicans. The sequence goes on from JAOBAT010102067.1 coordinate 3,352, forward strand.
GAGACAATTCATCCCCATATCTGACGTCCAAGTTTCACTCTATCCGCTGACCCCCTATTTCTGAGCCGCTGGCACAATGTGACACGTATCGTGTTTTAAACTCGGAAGTTCTCGGAAAATCAGTACTACACAAGGTATAAATTTTTTCACATTTCTAAGGATTTGTTTAACAAAAGTCGATTTTAGGATGCCATTCCCCTTAAACATTTCTAAATGTTTCAAAAATATGTTTAACTTTCAGATCTACCAAGCATAGTTAGTGGCGAACGTTTGGCTTTTCTTGACCCTCATGAGATCTATTTTGGTAGGAATGAAACCGGACAGAGTTTTCACTTAAACGACCCAGATCCGGACGAGAAACCACCACTGATGGAGTATTACGACCAATTCTCTCCATTTGAAGGAGTTCTGGGTTGCAAGGTTTCCAGAAGAAACTATCAAGGAACGCTCTTTCGATTTCCTCTTCGAAACGAACCGTCCAACCTTTCAACAAAGACCTACAACGCTGGCAAAGTTAAATTACTTTTCAAGTCCCTCCAGGAAGAAGCTAGTTTGATTTTGCTGTTCTTAAAGAATGTGGATCAAATATGCATTTACGAAACTACTGACCAGACAAGAGAAATTTTACTCTTCAAAGTACAAATCAAGGAAGACTGTAGAGAGGAAGTAAGAAAGAAAAAACAAGAGCTTCTTCAGAAAGTACGCAAGTGGGTTGATGGTCAAGTACGTGAAGTTGACTTGTCTCTCAAGTTAACTGTTGAGGAACAGCACTGTGGTAGAGACAAAAAGGTACACACGTGGTTTATACACAACCGTATCGGGGCCAACAACGCCAGATTGAGACAACTCTCATCTGAATTATCGATGTTGCCGTGGATGGGGTTTGCCACACCTTTGAGCGCGGCTGACCGCCGAACAATGGGACCACACGGGGGTCGCATATTTTGCTTCCTGCCCCTCCCTCTCGACTCCGATGTTAAAACAGAGCTTCCTGTTCACGTTCACGGAGCATTTGGATTGTCAGACAACAGGCGTGAACTGAAATGGCCAGGAGGCGAGAGACAGAATGATGATGCCGCAGAGTGGAACCAACTTCTTCTCGACCTAGTTGGTACGAGGGCGTACGCTAGACTGCTGGTTGATTTAATTCAAGTTCAGATGAAGCAAGACGGAAACAAACAGGACAAAGTTTCTATTATTTACGATGCGTGGCCGCAGATTGCCAAAGTACAGTTTCATTGGCGTCGGATACTAGGACCAATGTTCAGTACACTTGTCAATGAGAAGATTCTTTGGTGCTGTGCTGATGGAGGAAGATGGATCAAACCGGAGGACGCAATTTTGGATCGGATGGCAAGCAGGTAAACCAGAAATTATTTTAACGTTGCAACTCTTGAAATGATAGAGACTAGCAGCTCTTGAAATTACATAGAAGAGACTAGCAACCCTTGAAAGTATATAGAAGAGGCTAGCAAAAGTTATTTCCAAACAATCGAAAAGCCTGGTTAAAAAAAGACCTATTTGAAGACTTAGATGCTTGTAAAATAATTTTTTTTCCGAAAGGTTGGGGATTAGTTGAGTCTTGACAGCAAAACCAACATTTCGTATGTTTGGTGAATTGATCATCGACATTTTGTCTTAAAACTGGAAGTGCAGAAGATTATGATTTCAACTCTAACTTTGTGGTTGTTTCATCTCCAGGGATGCAAGAGTGTCACAAAAAGCCAGGAACACAGTAAAGGATGTCCTTATAAAAGCGAATGAAAACCTGGTAACAATACCAGCTCACATTTTGCAAGCTCTTGACCAATTTATGCATAATGTGTCAAGTAAGGACGTCACACCAAGTTTTGTAAAGAACCTGCTAAGACAGAAAAAGCGAAGCTCAGCCATTGTATCAACTTTGAAGAAATCAGAGAAGCTACTTCTCTTAGAGTATATAACAAGCGACAACAGTACTGAAGGTTTAGAAGGTGTGGCTCTCCTGCCACTGGCCAACGGAAGATTTACAGAGTTTGCACGTAGATGTTATCTTGGCTCATTGGTGTTTGTTCCATCTAACAAGGTACGACGTACCGTGCTGCCAAATATGGATGAACGATTTCTTTATGACAGTGAGCATTACAACGCGCTCAATTTTTTTCGTTCTGAAGCACTCAATGGCCAAACTCAACTTGATCTTATCAAAAAAGAACTAGTTCCCGGGCTTCTCAAAGAGAGTTCTCTTCCCAAACACTGGTTTGGATACAACGATCACGTAGAATGGTACCCGGATGTAGATGGAAATCCTCCCCTCACCTGGGTAAGTGAGATTTGGCTCCTCTTACAAAGAGAGTTTCCATACGACATCCAAAGCTTTGAGGAAATCCCTTTGATCCAAACTAGCATTTCCGGACGCTGTGTTTTAATGAAGTTGAGAAGAAACTCGAGGATTATAAGACAGGTTGCTCCTGGATGTGCTTTGCCTGAAATGTTGGCGGATCTTCTAAGAAGAGCAGGATGTGTCGTGCTTTCCGAAGTCCCGCATTACATGGAACACAGATGTTTATATCAATATGTTGCTAATCCAACTCCAGGAGGTGTTCTCCAAGCTCTAAGCACAATTGGAACCGAAAGATGCGTTCCAATTATCAATGCTTGCACTTCAAAGCAAAAAAAAGCCTTGCGTGACTTTCTAGCTGGAACCAATCAAACTTTGACAGCGGTGCAGATTGCCCTTTTACGCCGCCTTTCACTTTTTGATTCTCTGGACGGCAACTCCCTGATTGCAGCAGATAATCACCATGTAGCGCCACAAGATATGGATCTCCCTCCTGAAATATCTGTTGCTATGGCAAGCCAAATAATCTCCCTGAGGGACGAAAATTCCAAACGTTTATTAGCTATGCTTCAAGTTATCCCAATGACAAAAACCTCGTTCTTGAAAGAGTATGTGGTACGAGATGGACTAGACGAAATGTACAACCCAGACAAGTTATTTATCCTGATGTGCTGGGTACTTGAAAGTTTGCCGGTTTTCAGTAGAGAAGACAAAACCTTTGTCAGTTATCTTCAGGCACTCAAGTTCGTTCCAGTTGGTAACAGGATATGTGCCCGCCCGACCGATGTGTTCGATCCTCGGGAACCTCTTCTTCAACAACTTTTCAAAGACGAGAACAACAAGTTTCCTAAAGGTGAATTTGCTTCACCGACTATTTTGAATCAACTTCAACTAATGGGACTCAAAGATGTCTCGAAACTGCAAGCAAGCGATCTCGCATCAGTTTCAACGAAACTGGGAAACTTTAACAATCTCGTGGCACGCGAGAAAGCCCAAGCAATGATGAAGCTACTCGACAGCAGATGTGAGCTCCTGAACCAGGTTGTCTTCAGTAACGGCAAATGTGAGACTTTGAAAGTTTTCTTAGAGGGCATCAAATGGGTTCCTAGCCTCCAAACATGTCCAAAATCATATCCTAGAGGAATGAAGTGGTATGGCGATGCTGGCAATCTCTTTCGTCCAAGCGAAATTAGAAGTTTGCATAGAGCTAACATCATTGGAGCAAGTATGCCAGTGCTGGAAAACGAAATGATTTCACCGCTCGTTTCGACCTTTGGTTGGCAAAATGATCCACCAATTTGTAGAGTAGTTCAGCAACTGGAGATTGCTGTTAAGTCAGTTCCACACTCATACATTTCATCTCACAACTTCCAAATCATGCTGCAGGAAATTTACGAACAACTTTCAAGGTGCTTCAATGATGATGTTCTACAACAGTTGAGCGACAATGCCTTCCCTCCTTGGGTGTGGTATGGTAATGATTTTACTACACCATCAAGAATCATTGTTTCGTCTCCGTGTGAAGTGAACGTCGAGCCCTACTTGTTTGTACTCGCCACAAGTTACAGTAAAGAGGCGAATGAGCTCTTTTTAAAATTCGGAGCCCGCAAAACAGTGAAAGAGACTGACTATCTTACTGTTTTGAGAATGGTCAAGGAAAGACATGAAGGCGGGAGTAAGAATGAAACAGATGCTACGCACGACTTAAGTCTGGCTGTGAATATTTTGAATTGGATTGTACGAAAAGGAGAAGCGTTATCTAAAGACCTTAAAGAGAAAGTCCTTGTGCCAGTTGGAACATTTGACAAGACGTTGAAGCTTGTTCCTTGCCTCGAAGCTACTTATGGCGATACCAAATGGTTACGCCAAGGAGGATCACAATCTCAAAACATAGTTCTAAAATACACTATGGTTCACGAGTACATCTCTCACAATACAGCCAAGCTTCTCGGTGTACCGCCAATTAGTAATCGAGTAACAGGTGCAAAACCTTTAGGTTCTCATGCTGCTGGCCCTCACGAATCAATCACAACCCGCCTTAATAACATTCTCAAAGAATACAAGGAAGGCGTTGGAGTTTTCAAGGAGCTCGTGCAAAATGCAGACGATGCAGGTGCGACAGAGGTGAAGTTTCTTATAGACTGGCGTCATCACAAAGCACAAAGTCTGTTTTCGCCGGGCATGGCAAAATGCCAGGGGCCAGCACTAGTGGCGTGGAACAACTCCGTTTTTACAGATGAAGATCTCTGTAACATCCAAAAGCTAGCTGGAGCAACAAAGAAAGATGATCTAGGGAAGATTGGTCGCTTTGGGCTTGGCTTCAACTCCGTGTATCACTTCACTGATGTTCCCAGCTTTGTTAGTCGAAACTTTGCTGCGTATTTTGACCCTTGTACAACACATCTAGAAGAGATGATCGAGGATAAATCGCGGCCAGGAATCATGATTGACTTTGAGGAGAGCCAAGATAGCTTATTTGCTTATCCAGACCAGTTCAAGCCATATGATGGCCTCTTTGGATGCAACACCACCGACCAGTGCTTGTCATCTGCTGATACAGCTTTCCGTTATGATGGAACAATATTCCGCTTTCCGTTCCGTACAACAAAGTCTGAAATCAGCAGTGAGGTCTACCACAGACGCGACATGGATGCTGTAATCAAATCTCTTCAGGATTCTGCTTCAAGCTTGCTTCTTTTCGTACAAAATGTGAAATCAGTGACAGTACTAGAATTGTCTGACGATAGCGTAGATCCAAGCTCACCAAAGGTTCTTTTCGAATTCAAGAAAAAGAATGTCCTTGAGCTGCCTCACAGGAAATTAAGCAGTGCTTTTTCGTTCTTGAAAGCTTGCGCTACATACACGAAGACAGTGAGATCGTATGACCAATCACCACAGCAATCAGAAATTACAACCGTTTCCTATGCCGATTTGTCCGTAAACAAAGAAAGTACTTGGCTGACAAGTTCCTTTTTAGGTGAAGGAAAGTCAGCGGAAGTCGCTAGCAGCCAGGAAGGCAAAAAACAAGGGCTGATAGCGGCTGTAGGAGTTGCTACAGAGATAATGGCACAGAAGCACTCTGCCGAAAAAGAGTACTTCGACGCCAAGGAGAACAAAGGAGAGGCATACTGTTTTTTGCCTCTTTCCATTTCAACTGGCTTACCGGTCCATGTCAATGGATACTTTGCAGTTACGTCTAATCGCCGAGATATCTGGAAACAAGCAACCACTGATGTTGGCCAATTCAAACCGATTGAGGTACGATGGAACGAATCCTTAATGGAAGATGCACTTGCTAAAGCATACGTTCATCTTCTCGAAGATATGGTTTACCTAAACAAGCGTGGTTTGCTAAAGGATTACAACTCTTTTCTCCTCTGGCCTAATCCGCATCGGTTGACCTCTAGTTCCTGGACTCCTCTCATCAGAGGAGTATACCAACTTATAGCCTCCGTTGATTCTCCGCTTGTCCAGAGTGGTCCAGAATGGCTGTATGTGAACGAAGGTGTTTACCCCGATAGAAACTTGCAAGACTTACCATGCAGTCTATACATTTTACGGCTGTTTGGGTACAAAGTCATCGACCTTCCCCAATTTGCACGAGAAGGTTTTGATATAGCAGGCGTTTGCAGTATCATCGACCAGCAAACAATGACACAAGAAAGATTTCTTAAAGAAATATTCTTTCCTCACTTGCAAGAAATAAGTCCTAATTTAAGGGATCCTCTGGTTTGCTTCCTACTTGACCAGTGTTTAACCAGTGATAGCATCTACTGTACAGCTCTATCTTCATTATATCTTGAACTGCTCTGTGAAGAAAGTAATCGTTACATTCCATGCTCTCCTGACAAAACAAAGCTGGCACACCCACAAGAGCTTATCAGCCCCACTGGCGATTGTTCCAGGCTTTTCAGCGAAGAAGACAACCGTTTTCCAGTCGGAGATTGCTATCGTAGGCAAGAACGATTACTAATGTTGAGCAAACTTGGAATGAAATCTGATGATGATCTGACCTGGGATGATGCTCTCGAACGCTCCCTGTCAGTGGTTACGCTCCAAACAAGAAAAGATCACAACGTTGCTCGCAAGAGAGTTAGAGAGCTGATAAGATATTTGAAGAAACAACAAAGACGTCTAGGAAACCCATCGCCAGACACACTACGGCGTATAAGGAGCGTGAAGATGCTTCCGGTCAAGAGAAAACCACCTGATGATTATCCTTTACAATGGAAAGGAAGCACTGGTTCTCCTTTTCTTTCTGCAACAGAGATCTATGAAGAAAGCTATTCTTATGTCGTTGGAGCTTTTGCCCCAGTTATTGACGAATCCGAGTCGGGATGTGGTAAACTTGCAGCCGATGTCAAGAAGCTTCTTGCCCTGAAGCGTCCGTCTCTGAACGACGCCAATGTTCAGCTTAAAATTGCAATCGACTTTCAGCACACAAGATCAACTGCAGTAAGCGCCACAAGTATTGAGAAGATTGTGTTTCGCACGTACGAAATTCTCCAAGACAATCTTGATCATGTTGGTGAACTACTAGAAGACGAACTACAAAACAATGGTTGGATTCTCGTTGATGACAAATTTGTTAGATCTAGCCAAGTGGCATTCACCTGGAAAGGCTACGGAGCTCCATACCTCTTCCCCTTGCCAGACGCTCTATCGCACAAGTACAGAGAACTCTTCGAGGCCGCAGGCGTCAAAGACCATTTTCCAAAGACGGTATTCGTTGAAGCTCTGTACAAGTTCAAGAGTGATAAGGGCGAGATGGCACTTACTAATGATGAGCTATCTGTGGCTAAGTGCTTCTTAAATGAGCTAGCAAACATAGCTGGAGACATGTTGACTAAAGAGCAAGGAAAGATCCCACTTCCAGACGAAGAAAATGTTCTTCGATGTGCAAACGTGCTGGCAATTAACGATGTGCCGTGGCTGAAAACGATCAGAAGTGGAACAAAGTTCGTTCATCATGATGTTCCCGCAAAGTTGGCATACGACTTTGGTGCCAAAGATATCAGAACGAAGCAGTTTAGCGAGATGTCCCGGTCGCTTGGAGTACCCTTCGGCCAGCGAGAGAAGCTAACAGACAGGATCAAATCTATTCTAAAGGCTTATCCCCGTGATGTTGGTGTTCTCAAGGAACTTGTTCAAAATGCAGACGACGCACGTGCAACCGAGATTCATTTTGTATACGATAATCGGCAGCATAGAACAGAAAGGATGTTCAGCAGAACGTGGCATGAGTTGCAGGGACCTGCTTTGTGTGTCTACAACAACAGGCCCTTCTCAGAAGACGACCTTGAAGGTATCCAGAGATTGGGCATTGGAAGCAAAACAGATGATCCCACAAAAACTGGCCAGTACGGTATAGGCTTCAACGCAGTTTACCACGTGACAGACTGCCCTAGTTTCATTTCTAATGGCGACACCTTGTGCATTCTGGACCCCCACGTGCGTTATGCTCCCGCTGCCTCCTCGCACGATCCTGGCCGACTCATACCTTTAAACGAAGCTATTCGAGCAGACTACAGCGATTCCTTTCCTGGCTACCTTGAAGAGTTTTTCGATTTAACGAGTTCCACGATGTTCAGATTGCCTCTGAGGGATGCAAAAATGGCTCAAAACTCAGATATATCAAAGACAGAAATAACTGAGGCTGAAGTTGAGAGGCTGATGATGTTATTTAGTGCAGAGGCCAGAGAGATGTTGCTTTTCCTCAACCATGTCAGAAAAATTAGCCTTTCAAAGATTTCCAATGGGAAACTAGTTTCATTTTATTCAGTCTCGACAGATATGTCTGATGCTGATGCTGTGAAAAGAAAAAAATTTTCGGCTCATGTCAAGGCAGCTGCATTAGTCAACACAGACAGTGTGGTTCCGTTCAGCGTTACATACGCAATGAAGATTGAAGAGTTTTCCAAAAAGGAAAAGTGGCTTGTACATAAATGCATTGGCGTGGCAGGAAACGAAACAAAAGACCTTCCAAATGGAAAAGACTTTGGTCTGCTTCCGCAAGGTGGTGTTGCTGCTCAAATCACAGAAATTCAAGGATCACACAAATTCCCCTCAAGCTACGCGACGAAGCACAAAGCATTCTGCTTTCTTCCACTACCTGTCTACACAGGACTTCCCCTTCATGTCAATGGTCATTTTTACCTCGATTCAGGGCGTCGTCACCTGTGGAATGGTGAAGATGATGAAGGCTTTGGTAGCAGTTGGAACCATTTTCTCAAATCGCGCGTCCTGCCACAGGCCTATGTAGCTCTTTTGCAAAACGCAAAAGGTTACATTCCGGAGCAGCAAGCCGATGGTTCTTTTGGCACAGTACACAGTTTTAACATCGGCTTGCGTTGGTTCAACAGTCTCTTTCCACCAGTTGGCACCGTGGACAGTCAGTGGAAGGAACTATCTGTTGCTTTCTACCAGTTGATCTCCAAACAAGAACAGCCCCTTTTTCCAGTTCCGAAAAAAATGGAAATACAAAGTCAGCCCCCACAACATGCTTGCGAATGGTTATCGACTTCCCAAGGGTTCTTCAGTAACTTGTCTCTAACAGGTGACACCGATTTGACCAAGATCATTCTTAAAGTTGGGTTTCCGCTCTTTCATTCACCTCACCAGCTCTTTAAGAATTTTACAATATCAGATGCTCAAGCCAAGCAACTAACTCCAGATGCTGTAATTGCCTTTCTCAAAACACTAGGTGAAACCAGAAGCCGGTGCACTATTGGAAACCTCCCATGTCCCTTGGAAGACACTACATTCGCCAAAGATAGCGCCTTTCTGAATCTTGCAAGGTACTGTATCAAATCACCAAAGTTTTTCAAGAAGATGGAAGGATTGCCCCTTCTGCTCACAAGGGATAACGTTCTCAGGACCTTCACGCGAGAAAATAAAGTGTTTTTGAGCTCTTTTCACGACCTTGTACCATCATTACCACACCTGTTTGTCAAAGATTCTTTTCGTTCCTTACTTGATTGTTACAGAGAGGAGACACTACAGAGCAACAATGGCGTCCAAGAGTTTGACTTAGTTTCTCTCGGGCCTTTTTTGACAACTGTTCTCCCGCTCAGCTGGCAAGGAGGTCGCACGTTTGTCGAATGGGAACCTGGTAAAAACGGCTCGCCAACACTCAAATGGATGAGACGTCTTTGGCAGTTTATTTGCGAGATGAAAAAACCTTCAGAGAAAGTTCTTGATCCATTAAGGCCTTGGCCTCTCATTCCAACAAAGGGCGGCCAGCTCGTTCCAATTACCATGGCTAAGAAAGTATTTGATCTAAGCCCGTCAGATGGCTGGTCAACACAGCAAACAAAGGTAGTACAATCCCTGCGGAAGCTCAACTGTCCAGAAGTTGCCCTTGAGATTATCAAGGACAATGACGTTCTAAAACCGTATGTCTCTTTCCCAAACAAACCACAAGATGTTATAGAAGTTCTTGAATACCAATTAAATGACGAGGGTGTTTCTGATACGTTAAACGAGACGGAGAAAATGAGTTTGTTAGAGTTCCTTCAAGAAGACGTCGGTTCATTCAAAGAGCAGCAAAAATCAACAATCAAACGTTTACCTTTCTTCAAGTCCATTGGAGGCGATTTTGTTAGCACCAACAAAGTTCAAGCTGTTTACGTTGTTCCGCCCGGAATTCCTCTTATGGAGAGTGATGTGTGGATGAGTGCTAACAATTCTCTTTTTCTTGCTCCGTGTTGGAGACTTGAGAAATTGTACACACACCTGGGTTTTAAGGTTCACTCACAAGTTTCCTGCTACTTACAGTTCATCTTTCCACAATTCTCAATTCTAGAGCCAGCAACCCGGCTTGCTCACCTGGAGTACATACGAGATGTGATGCTGTACCGGCCAGAAGACGATGACGAATGGATGATGGTAACTACAATGGTTAACTTACCTTTCCTTCCCGATGCTTCAGGTAACCTAAACACTGCGTCAACATTTTACGACCCAAAAAATCGAGTCTTCAAGATCATGCTTAAAGACGACAAGTTTCCACCACCTCCTTTTAGAGATAAAAGTTGGCTAACATTTCTACAGAAAGTGGGTCTCCAAGAGCACGCTAACCAGGTCCAATTTCTTTCGTTTGCAAAAGAGGTTGCAGACGATGCTGCGTCGAAGATAACAAACAAGCTCATAGAGAAATCGGAAACTCTTGTGAAGTATCTTATTTCAAACTCGTTCCTACAAACTCAAGCTTTTCTAAAGAAAGTCTCCAAAATAAAATTTGTCGCACCAAAGAACGCGAATGATGAATTGCTGCATCTTCATCCACAATACCTCAGTAAGGAAAATGGAATCGAGTTCAGTGGATTTCAAGGAGCAGTACCAGATGAGTACGAAACCCTAGTGTGGACAAGTGCAATGCTACTCCCATCATGGATAAAATCAGAAGCTCCGTCGCAAGTCCTTGAACACTTGGAAGTTCGAGGAGTCCCTTCTGTTGAACAAGTTTTAGTCCAAGCAAAAAACCTTTCAAAAAGGTTTTCGCAGTCAAGTAAAGAACTAAATTTTACAAGACGAAAGAAACTGGGGAAAGTCATGGACATCATTTACAGGTTTTTCAGAGAAATTTGCACGTGTAGCGATTCACACTCAATTGGAGATTACTGTGACGAAAAGTGCCGTGCAATTGGTAACCAACTTAACTCAGTTCCATGTGTTCTGGTGGACGAAGGACGCGTTTTTGTACGAGGAGATCAACTGGCCCTTGAAGCTTCAGAAGAATTTCCACCACATTTGTACAAAGTTCCACAAGTCTATGGTCCCTATCTACACTTTTTCAGACGTCTCGGGGCCATGAACAGGCCAAGTCCTTTGCAATACGCCAGAGTCCTACAACGCCTGAAAGACCAGTGTAAAGACGAGAAAATGCACCCCGACGAATTGCGACAAGCAAAGGAAGCTGTTCGGGGCTTGTTTACCACTCTCCGGGTTCAAGACGAAAAACGTGCTAAAACCAAGCAAGCTGAAGAGAATGAAGCTCATGAAGGAAGAATTGACCATCTAAAGGATCTGTTCTTACCCAGTAATCATGGAAAACTCGTGTCCTCTCGCAATCTAGTCTCAGTTGACGTCGTTCGGTTTCGATGGCGAGTTTCTCAGCTACAGTTCAACTCCCTCATTGATCTCTCTAAATGTGGTTTAGGCTACATGATGAACGAAAGAAACCTGCTTCCCAAACACCTAAGAACAAGATCCTTAGGGAACATTGTTGAAGAACAGATTGTTCCCGATTGTCAGACGAAACTGTGCCTTTTAGGGAAGGAAGGAACCTGTGAAGAGCTCAACAGAATTAGCGGAATTCTGAGATCGCCACAACTTGTGCAAGCCATTCTAAGGATAATAAAACATCAGAAGAAGGCATCGCAGTTAGACCCAAAAGTAAAAGCGCAAGTAGAAGAACTTCCATCTAAAATCAACCTTCGTTGCATGGAACTGCTGAGGACCTATTTGACTTTGAGTGAAACTAATGAACCAATACCGAAAAGTGAAAGAAAAGTGGACTGTTTTGCTAGTAGTGACGGCGATAAGAGGCAAATTTACAAAAAACATGATGCTGATCCGACAAGACTAGGTCAAGATCTTTGTCGTGAGATAAACGTCATTACAGGAGAGCATATGGACCACTACAGCATCCAACACCTTCTCATATGTTTGACTTGCAAGTTGCCAGGAGATATAAGTGCTGCTTTGGATAGCAAAGACGTCACTCCAGATTCAGAGGAGCCCATGGAAGAGATTGAAGAAGTCAATTTAGGATCAGAAATCCCATTTGAGCTCCACTATTTGCTACTGCAGTTTGCAGATTTCATCTTCCATCCTGGAGAAATTGTTGGTTACGAGAAAGGAGACGCGGATGATTGGGATCGCGACCCAACGTATGTCTACGCTCGTATCGTTAGAAGAGTCGAAACACACACGAAGACAGAAAAAGAGAAGAAAAGAGAAAGAAAGAAAGGCAAAAACAAGACAAAGGCGAAACAGGAAAGTGTGTTGCTAAGTAAATACCTTATTGATATTGGCAACGAACAGATAGAAGTTGATGTTCTT